>PNEQ01064448.1:12698-43503 GCA_003012365.1 Medauroidea extradentata | reverse complement strand
TATCCTCTCCCTAACAAAAATCTTGTTTGCACCCTTAAGTAGTATGGGGTCCTTCAGTATATTTTATAAAATAAAACTGTCATTTTTAGCCACCTTTCCGAAGGAAATAGTGGGCTTATGAGATTACCTTCTTGTCTGTGCGTATGTGTGTAGGTGTATGTATGAGTGTATAGGTGTGTGTATAGGGGTGTGTGTGTATAGGTTTTGCATAGTACAACGTATCTTAGGAAGTGGTTTTAAAAATGTCATAAAAATTACTACACATACTACATACAAAGTTGACTTGACTTTTACGTATATCGTTCTTCATTTTGTAATATTTCGACAACTGCGGCTATTTTTTATCTTTATGATAGAAAGACATCTCAAAAAAAATTTCCCCGTACGCGCACATTACATAGAAAGCTGCGTATCATACGTCTAAATCAATATTATTGTTTGATGTTCCTAGATTACATAAATAATTTTAACTTCCAGGATTACCTTGCAAGCATTGTGAGGAAAGTAGGCTTATCAGTTATGCTGGTAACTCCTTGTTTTTATCGTGAAACAGTACTGATAACATAGAAATGTTTTAGTAAGAAAGCTTTTAATTGAATATATTTTTTTAAATTACGTTCACAATAAAGTAAACTGATCGACTATTAAATTCAAACAAATCTACATAAACGTGGGATATTAAGTATCATTGCTTCTACGTAACGATAGATACAAATGTCACATGGCTGCGTAACTAAGTAAGCTTTGAAGATCTACTTGTGCATGCATACCAGTAGTTCACACGCAGACAACAGAGTGGTCACGTTTACACACGGAAACCCTGCTCTCTCCACTTTATCAAGGACATTTCGTCCGCGATTTGAGCCACTGTGAAACATATTATATTTAACATTAATATTATGTTATTTCAAAATGAAAAATTAAATTTTGAATTCAGTGTTGACATTAATAATTTTTTTTACGTTTAAGAGCATTTTTGAAGTTGTTGACATATACTTTTTAAAATAATAGTTTATAAGTGTAATAAATTGTATCAAGTCGTAAACTCATCTTTATACGCCTTTCTTTCAGCGACCTTCTGAACAGCGAAGTTACGCGTACATTAACCAAGCCCGAGTTATGGATTGTGTGGAAAACACATTGAGCAAGACAGCAAACAGTGTACATCCCACGGCAGTCGCTTGGAGCAAATGTTTATAGCGTACAGGAACTTCCTTGTGTAGCAACAAGTGTACGCCATTAGACGCCAGTAGTGATTGCAACTCAAATGGCAACAAGACAAAGCACTCCCGGGCCGCGATAAAATATCACTGCAAACTATTTGCACCGAAGCAGTGCAGCGCAGGTGAAGATAAAGTAAAAATGCTCTTCACTAACATTTTTGACACATTTTGTAATGAGCTACAACGACACGTATTTTCGGCTGCGTGTAAGCGAACACGGCAAATGACTGACACATTTGAAGGGCGCATATTTACAACTATTTTGTGCGCACTTTGCACCCGTCACGTGACCTCTCGCACGTCTATGTGTGCGTATTTAATTCCACTACCGCGCAACCAAACACAACGCGGGTACGAATTTTGCGTTGCACCCATAAGAAAGCGATGCTTCATCGGCCCAGCCCACTGAAGCCACGCCTGAAGCTGTACGAGCGTAACCTGGAACTAAACAATGGACAAAAACCATTTCTTAGAATTATTATTCCCGATCTGCAAAACTTAATTACGTATGCGCAGTTCTGCTTAGTACTGAGTTCATATATATATATATATATATATATATATATGTGTGTGTGTGTGTGTGTGTGTGTGTGTACATACATACACAACACGCCTGCTTTTTTTTACATACATCTCTGTACAAATACACCTGTTGCTCTTGTCACATTAAAGTATACAAATATTTCATAGACTGATCTGAAGCCTCATTTACACCAACGATAACACTGTTAACATGTGTTTACAACAAAGTTACATCAACAATGTTGTAAAAAATGTTTGAACATTGTTGCCAACATTCTGTTATTAACTTTGTTAAAATTTATAAAAAAGGCTTATAACATTTGTTACTAACATTTTGTTGAAAACGGTTGCTAACAACACTAAGTTACGAATTTTAGAAACATGTTTATAACTTGGTCACCAACACCGTTGACAACATTATTTTCCCGACTCATTCTAGTGCGGTTTGAATCAAAGGATGTTGGTAAGAAATGTTACTAGCAATGATATCAACAATGTTGTAGGCATTTTTTACATCAACATTGTTAACAACTTCCGTTCATCATTCTTACAACTATGTTTGTAATTTTGGTGTTTTAAGAAATATTAATAACACATTTGCTATCAACATTGCGATAAAAATAGTGTTCCATAGTTTAAAATTTGTTGATATTTTGTAAATAACAGTTTGTATGTAACATTGTTACTGTTATTTTTTCGGTGTAAGCTGGGCTTGATATTCCCGCCATCTTTAAACACTGAATAGCTAGCAGGTGTTCGATAGCAACTTGGCTGAACTCTAATGATCAAACAAAACTGGTCACTAGACCAAGAATACTTACACCAGGTTAATATCCGTAAACGCCACTAAATGCTCAAATCTAGAAAAAACAAATTACGTAACTGGGCGGAATGTTATCAAAATACTTCTCGAGGGGTTACGCTTACGCAAATATGCAGGATACCTACTGCGTTAACTTAATGTTAAGGAAGCTATAAACGCTTTGTAATTCTAGTTTTAAGCGGGGTTTTTGCAATATATCAAATCTAAATGAACTGAAACTACAATTTGTCAAGTGTAAAATACCGTTCATTTGTTACACTGTAACGTTAAAGTTGCGGGCCACCCTCATATTTTATGCAAGGTTTTATTATAAAGGTGTTTTGAAGAATAGCGCAAATAAGTATGACAATATTAAGAATAGATAAACCGGTCCTCCATCTGGAGCTGCCGCGGACCATCATTTATCGTTTCAAACGAACACAGAACCTAGGCTACAGAGGGACAGTGCCTAGCAAGGAGGCGTACTCAACAAACAAGCTCGTGTGCCCCGACCTCGTCGCTTCTTCTGCGTGCACTTAGCTACCAAGGCCGTGTTCAATGTACTGCAGGCAGCAGCTGAAATTACTGACGAGCGTTCCTTTACATGCTGAGGCTACTGGCCAGTAACTGACATGGCATGTAAACGACACGTCACTTCCTGCTGAATGAACTGGTGTGCAGGAGGTGAGCCAGTCTCGTAAGCAGCGGAACACATGCATATGGCGAAAAATGTACCTATGATGAATAGGGGCGGCAAAGTTTTGCGGATTCAATGACCTGCATGTTAGATTGCACTGCCCTGTGCATACTCGAGCCCAGGTCATTTGTCCAATAGCTGCTATTCAGTGGAACAGCGGACAATGAACGAATATACGGGGTTTGAATATGCATAGGTAGGGACCCCTGTTTCTCGCGAAAAGAATTTCGCCTCACTTTATTTCCGTGCCTTATGTCATGTGCACATCCGCAGTTCTACTTCGTGGTCAGTGATTGGATATTTTAACTCTCGCGAGCCTTGGGATTCTACCGACAAATCACAGACGTGTGTTGTTTTGGAACGTTATTGTAATTGGCTCAGTCAAATGATATACGACTCTTCACATAGACATGCTGGTAATAAACCTGAAGCAGAATTGCAGATGCGTACATAAGGTACTGAAACAAAGTGGGGCAAAATTCTTTTCGCGAAAAACAGGGGCCCCTATGCATAGGACAACGGTCAATGAATTAGAGAAATTTTCCGTCCCCTAATGATGAACCTAAACTCTAAATAAGAATATTGATGTTATACTGAGAAGATCTAGGTACGTAGGAGAGAATTAAAAGAATGTTTAATCGCCAAGCGTAACTGCAAATATTTAAAATATGGTTAGCTGTACTGCATGACTAATTTATTTGTTATAAATGTTTCAGATTTTATTTTAAAGGGCTGGTTTTTTTTATCATAAAGTGTTTAAGTTAATTAAAAAATGGCGGTTGGTTTTATTAGTTACTTTTTTTGCAATTATCATGATTTTTTTTTTAAATGCAGACGCCATTATTTATACCGGCAACCTAACTGACAAGCGTTCCGTTTGAGATCAGCTATTGTTGAGGTCGCTGAGTAGTGACGGTGTTCCACTTGGCCTCTTACTGGCCAGTTATGTCAGCAGCAGAGGTAATGTGGCCAAAGCAACATTTAAGCCAATTAAAATTAGCCAGGAGTGGAGTTTGCATGTAGTAAACAAATTTCAATTGGCTTCCTGAAAACTACCGCATTAACAACAACTTTTAAGCTAGAATATTCCCAGTAATGTTGATAACGGGAGAGCAATGCTATCCATGTTGTAAAGTGAGGAATAGTAGCGAAACTTAATTGGTAGCTTATCGTGTGTTTAGTGGTAGTCACATTAGCGTTTTTAAATTAACGTGTGTTACAAAAATTCTCACAGTTCGTAAGACTTTTTTCTAGTTAATATCTGAGAAACCGCAAGAGTGTTTGAAAGGTCAAAGAGGCACGAAAAACTTTGTAGTGCACAAAGAAGCAACAGTTACTAGAGCGAAGCGGAAAATTTCTCAAGTGGTGTGGGTGCTCGTTCCAATATTCGTTGCTTACCTCGGAGAGCATTATGTTCCGAAGCTTTTGTAGTTATTACAGCCTGGAGTAATATGGACCTAATTGAAATTCATCGATCGACGTCCGATAACACATTTCCTTTTTATGCATCCTGATCCCGGTTATTTTCGCCATATTGTCGACTGTCTGAATTACCAACTGAACACGTAACATAACATAACATGACTACAAAGATCTACGCACCATTAGCATTCTGCCGGCTCTATATAAAATAATCGAAACACTTGTGCATAAAAAGCTAAGTGAAGCCCTAGACGAACGAAATGTTCTGTATGACAAACAGTCTGGATTTCGGAAAGGCCACAGTACATACATGACTCTATCTGATGTAACAGACAAAATATTTTAGAGCGATTGATAGCTCAAACATAATGATAGTAATTTTTTTAGATTTTTCTAAGGCATTCGACGCTCCGGACCACGAAGTTTTACTATCGCGACTTGCAGAAGCTGGCGTCTCACAAAGAACACACAAATGGTTCCGGTATTATCTCAGTAACCGGAAACAGCAGGTAGAAATAGAGACGGCCACAGGCACTTTAAAATCCAAAGAAAGGTTTATACAGTCCGTTGTACCTCAAGGTAGTATACTGTCGCCAATTCTTTTTTCGTTATAAGTTGCAGAATTACCAAAGTGTTTCAAGTACTTATAACCTGCCATCAATACGCCGACGATACCCAGTTATGTATCGAGACTGGTACCAGAGAAATCCAGGACACAATAAGGAAAATTAATGAAGATCTCGAGCGGCTTCATAAATGGTGTATCAGTAATAAATTAAAACTGAATGCAGATAAATGTAAATACATGACAATTGGAACCAGCAAAATCCTAACGAAACTTAATACTGACCAACAAATTAAAATTAATGGAACTGTAATTCCTAAATGCGAAAACTATCGTAACACTGGAATTGTTTTCGATCAAAATCTCTCTTGGAACAAACATTTCTCTTCTCTCCTTCAAACCGGCTACTACAAACTTAAGCAACTTTATAAATTTAAACAAATTCTTCCACCTTCTCTGAAACTCAAGCTTTGTGATAGTATTGTTTTATCCTCCTTCAACTACTGCTCTGGCGTTTTCTGTAGTACAGACAACTCTTTGCAATACAGGGTCCAAAAACTTCAGAATGCATGTGTAAGGTATGTTTATAACCTAAAACGAAGGGACCACATCATAGAACCCTTAATTAAAACCGGCTGGCTGAACATGGAAAACAAACGACAGTTTAACTTTGCCACACAACTCAAATCAATTCTCCACAATAACATTATAAGATTCTTAACATCTAAACTACTACAGTTAAACTCTATCCATTCGTACAACACCAGACATAAAATGAACTCCCAAATACCACGTCACAACAGTACAGCATTTAAGCGATCATTCAGCTACGTGGCGAGTCAGTGTCTGGAACGAGTTACCTACAAAGTTAAAGAAAACTGGATCATTAAGTGTATTTAAGAAAAAGTACAAAGAGTTCCTACTGACAGGCCAAAATCGAAAATAAATAAAACAATTATATAAAGATGACAGGAGACTAATCCAGCATTATGTAACATATCTCACGATTTGCAAACTCTCATATTTTTTATGTAACAGACTTAGTTTAATCTTCTTTATTAATAACTTTTGTAATTTAGCACGTAAGTTTTTATGTATCTTATTGCTTCTTCTAATCATTGTGTTTTTTACAACTGTATGTAGTCAACAATATGCACGACAAATTGTAAAACGGCCGTTGTGTTGAATTTTGCTCGTGTTAAAATAAATAAATGAATAAATTAAAAAATTATCTCCTAGCAGCTAACAACATGCTGTGATGTTGCCTCTGGCTATAGGAAACAAATATGACATTTTCTTCCTCTTTCACTTAGGCTTTCGAATCAAATTCAGTTTAGTTTAGTTCAAAAATTTTAAAATTCTAAGCGTTAAGAACGACCTAGTAATGTCTCGCTCACGACCGTAGCCTCGCCTATCAACAACTTTGAAAAGGAACCTACCTAGTCATTCTATACAACTTAGTAAAATATATCTCCATAACAACTGCCTTCAATACAATATTCTGACAGTAAACTTAAATGATTTCAATGACTTACTTTCAATCAAAATTAAAAATCGATTTAATTTAATGACTATACATACCAATAGCGTAAGATCTAGAGAAAAAAATACTGCAATAAATACATACCCAACAGAGAAATTCGAATTCGTTACAACGCAGTAGAAATTTTTTGTTATACCTCAACTCTTGTTAATTTAAATCAAATTTGCATATCACTGTGTAAACTTGAGGCAATAATAATAAACTAAGAAAACGTATGTTTGGTTTGTCAAACCCTTAGAGAAGCGTTGATTGGCTACCAAATTTTAGGGCACATGTCGCCATGACTTGAGATAATAACTGTAGTAAAATCATTCGTGACGAAGTCACCAAGATTACAGTAATGACTCATTGTCGCCAGCGTATAATTGCTTAGAGGTTGGTATGATCACGTACAATGGCTCGAGAATAATTTTTAGTTTCTTCTCAAGGACTGTCACGAATATAGGCGAATATTTGATAGAGCGTGTCACTAGCGAATCACTGGCGATGTGTAATTTCTGTGTGGCAGTGATTCGCGGAGAGATAAACCACCACTTCGTTATTGCAGGTTGTTTTCCACGACGCGACAGGACAAACGTTCTATTTGTGACACGACAGTAAATCACGATCCTGAACACAAACCTCACGGTGGTGACAACATGTAAATCCTAAATCTCACGACGATACGGCAGTTAGTGAAAGTAATTGAACTCTTTATTACTGACAAACAAAGCACGCAATTTCTGTGTAACTAATGAACATTCACGGTGCTCTGCACCGAAAAATTCTTCACTTAATAATTGTACCAAACACTATCAAATTCATGCACATTACATGAAGAATAATTCCTCACAGATAACATATTTTCCCGTTCCATTGTTTTCGTTCTAGTGCATGCCAAAGTAGCGATTTGAATATTTTCCTTATTTAGACAAAGTAAAAACTATTCAAACGATACGAAAGAAATAATTTCGAGTAAAAGTAAACGCATTAAACTACAGAATGACACCTTTGTTATTTCACGTAAACATTTTTGTTTAAAAATAATGCAAAACTTTAGATACATTCAAGAATTAATTTTTAATGCAAACAATTTTTACTTGAAATTACAATTGTACCATTCTGTAACTTAATACATTTACTTTCACTCTAAATTATTTCATTAATGAATAGTTTTCACTTTGGGTAAGTAGCAAGCGTAGTCAAGTTATTACTTTCACATGCTCGCGTATGAGCTAGGGGCCATGGCCACCATTTTATAAGGAATGTTTATTGTTGAATTTTCGTAGCTCTTGTGAGAGTATATCAGTTTTATTCATTATCTTTAAATTGTGGTTTTCTTCCTGAATAACCTATGAAGAGTGATGTGCCTTCTATACTACTCACCTTTTTCTATGGACAATAAGCCTTTCCACCAACAACAGGCAAACAGAGAGAAACAAGAGAGCTACATCCTTAGAGTAACTATAGGGTAGAGGGAGTATCCTCTATACATCTGCGTACGGAAATGTGTGTTCAACATGTGTCACGTGACTTTAGTGAAATATGCGCGGTAGATTTGAAATAATATTGAGAGGCAAGATAATAATTGCTTAGTAATCACATCTATATTGGGTTATTTTGATCCCTTATGAATTTATGAACTAAGGAGAGCATATTACCATATTATCGCATAGTATAATTGCGTAGAAATTTCAGAACGCCAAATGTAAACAATGCTTGCCACGTTACTGTTTTCCTTAACCCAGCTGTTTTTAGTAAAAAGTAAATATTAGCTACATACTTTCTATAAGGTTTTCAAATCGAGATCTTGGTGACACCACATGACTAAATATATATTCTGGAAGGTACGCTATGAGTTTCAAACAACACGACTGCATTTTTACGCCGATAAAACATAAATGAACGACACCAAACTCTCGAGACCATGTTGGACACACATTTGTGACGTCATGTTCCCTCTACTATATATTACCTCTATGGGTACAACGTACAAATTTACGCATATCCTTGCATACATACATGCACACATATACATACATTATGTGTCTTAAAATCTTTAGTTAATTTAGTCCTACATCAACAAGCATTTAATCGCCTACACGAATTATTCAACTTACAAGAATTTGGAAAAAAAAATTTCTCTGCTTTGTTCATGTTTACATGTGCAATCAACTGATTCTGCAAGATACTAAATACAAATACTATCTATTAACAATGATAAAAATTTCATGAAAGGACAATATGGGAAAGTACAGCGTTTTAGCATTGCTAAAACGCGAGAAATTTTATCACTGGCGTAAACTGGAAACACTAGCAAAATTCACATTCTTATATCTCTATTTTCTATTTTGATTATACAGGATATCCATAAATGTTTACCCTGATTTCAGAAGGTCGCAACAATCGTTGTATTGATACCAACTGTGTCTTTCTGTTACAGGTCCTCTCGTTAACCCATAAAGTTTTTCTACATTAGCCGCTAGGAGCGCCGCTAAGATGTAACGTCAAAATGGCTTCCCTGCAGGAAAAAGCGCACCTATCTAAGTGCAGCGAATGTATAGGACCCGTTACGGAAAGAAACCACCCGATGTCAAATTAATAAAGGCTTGGAGGAAAACATTTTCAGCGACTGGGTCCATTAAGAAGGGCACAAGCAGCGGCAGGCCATCAGTTTCAGACGAGACTGTGCAGGCGGTTCAAACGGCATTCACCAGGTCACCACAGAAATCGATTCGAAAGGCTTCACGCCAACTTGAAGTGCCAAGGAGCACAGTGCATCAAATGGTACGCAAACGCCTAAAACTGTATGCGTACAAAGTTCAAATTGTGCCGTCATTACTGCCAGACGATCGTCCAAGACGTGAACAATTTGCTACCGACATGTTGGAGCGTATTGATGTCGACAATGACTTCCTGAATCGTGTGTGTTTCTCTGATGAGGCTACCTTTCATGTCAGTGGATGTGTGAACAGGCACAATGTCCATATCTGGGGATCAGAAAACCCACATGCTGTACGAGAACACATTCGGGACAGTTCGAAGGTTAGCGTGTGGTGTGGGTTAATGTGTGACCGAGTAATTGGCCCATTTTTTCCCTGGAAAAAAACATTACTGAACATGTGTACCTAGACATGTTGATACATTTTGCCATTCCTCAGCTACAGGAAATGCAGCAGCCTGTTATCTTTCAGCAAGATGGCGCTCCCCTCATTGGTCCCTTCATGTTCGGCATTATCTGAATGAAACCTTTCCACACGGTTGGATTGGCATAGATGGCTCAAATGCATGCCCCCACCCCCAGACTTCCGGACATTACGCCCTTAGATTTATTTATATGTGGGTACGTTAAATATGTTGTGTACCAAACAAATTTTCCCGATGTTGTGATATTGCGACCGCGCATCGGAGATGCCATTGCTGGTATCACGCCGGAAATGTTGCGGAATGTGTGGCAAGAGATAGAGTACCGGTTGGATATTTTGCGTGCTACCAGGGGTGCACATGTTGAGGTTTATTGAGTGCTTTTCTAGGTGGTTAGAAACTTTATGAGTTTATGTATTTTAACTTCAAAGCATATTTGTTTATGTGTACCCATTCAAAAGTTATAAGAGTATGTAATCAGGGTAAACATTTATGGACAGTCTGTACATTTACGGACTAAATTTCTCTTAGGCCAATAGTATAAGAATGTGTTTATAAATATTTTAAATAATAACATATCAAAACAATAACTAAGAGCATTACTATTTCTAAAATCATGATTAATTTTCAACTTATAAACAACAAAATATAAAATTAAAACTAACCATCGAACAATGTGCTACTGTAGAAGGAACAGCACTCATATCGGCGTGAACAGGAATTAAATAACAAGTCTCCTGTTTTTCATCTTACTTTCCTATATTGTCCTTGCACAATATTTGCTAAATATGCCCGACAGAATAAGCAGTGTTAGCTATACATAACGGCATTGAGGAACATGTCTTGACACTGGAGTTGAAAATTGACCCCGTTATGACTGATTGGCGCCACTGGCACTCTGGGGTTGTTTTAACATTGCGTAAATGGATCTCCAAAGAGCAAGCTCGTGTCGGAGCTGCTAGGAGAACTGGTAGTACGATCTTATATTGCAATGTTAAAACAACACTTCATTGCTAGTGGCGCTTTCAGTCATAACGGGGTCAACTCAATAGCATTGGTAGATAGGCGAGTGTCCAGACCTGTACTTCTACGACCGTGCTATACACCATAATCAAATTATGTTTCACTAGATCGAAATCTCTGATGTTAACATCTTTGACTGAGTACAGCTTGCGACAACAGCGCCTTGCGCCCGGGACGGTACTAAAAGAATATGGCTGCCGTATGGTAAATATAATACTGAGGATAAGGGTTGGTCGAATTTACCTATCCGCCAAAGTCCTCGACCATGCTGCCATCTATCAGTGCGGCAATTTGCTAAAACTATCGCGCATTCCAGCAGTTAATCTAAGAACTACTTCAACGAGCATTTATTTGGCGGGCTATTCAAATCTTGGTTACATATATGAATGCCCTATTTTTCACTATACAGAAAACAATATAAAATCATGTGAATATATTTTTCCTCGACAGTGTGTGTGTGTGTGTGTGTGTGTGTGTGTGTGTGTGTGTGTGTGTGTGTATATATATATATATATATATATATATATATATATATATATATATATATATATATATATAAATTGCCTAACCAGGATTTCATATCATATTCATGATAATGAATAACACAACACACACGTTTTTGTAAGTTGTAGATAACATAAGTATACCGATTAACAAGGACAATTGATCACATAAAAACAAGTTTTTTTCTAGAGTTACCTCAATTACCTGCATATTAATTGTTGTTATTTGGTTTTTACTGTTAGACAGAAAGCAATTTGAATTACTGTTAGAAGTATGATAATGTATTTAGTTAATAAAAATAATCCGTAATTGTTGAGTAAAATTTTTATTTACAAATTGCCGAACTTACATGATCAACAAATATAATAGTAAAATAATATAATGTATATTAGAATGCTAATCAAATGTAATAATAAGTCTGCAACTCAATGAAAAAAATATTTGCACAGCAGACAAAAAGTCTGTGGCTTAATAAGACGTAATTATTGCCTAAGTGCAAACACTATACAATTGTTTTGATTCACAGTAAAAAGTCTGGAGCAACTATATTCACACAGTACTACTGGCAGAGTATATTACTAAATTGCAGGGATGTTTATATGTCCATTACTTTCAGATAGGCCTATGTCTTATAATTCACTTCCATAATATAAATTAATACCTTCTTTATATGTTGAAATGTATTGACAAATCAACCATACAATGCAATTTTCATGACTGGTTTCAAATTTTGCTTAACCACACAAGTATTATCTTACAACTTCTTGCCCAGATACTCTACATGCTGCATTACCTGCAATAAAATATGAAGGAAACTAAAGTAATTAAAACCAAGCATCATTACTTACAGTAGAGAAATATTGAATTCCATTCCTTGCATTCGCAAACCACACGTGAATTTCCAGCCAACAAGAGATGGTTTGAAAATAAAAATAGTTAATGACATGTTAAAATTAATATTTTGAGTCATTAGGTATGTACTTGAGATCGTACAGGCCACCATTGCAGTTTGTGCTGTTCTTGTAGTGGAAACAAGCATGAAAGTAGTAAAACATTAGTTACTCAAAAGTCCTAATTTTTATAAAAAAAACATGATATTGACGGTTCTACCTTTAAAAGTTTTCTTGTACTAAATTTTTTTTTGCATGCATGATCAAAATACTACTAAAAAAAACTTCTGGAAAGGAAACGTTCGCAGAGTAAACGAGAATAAAAAAGGTACACAATTTGTCCCCTTTATTTTGTAATAGAATAAATAATAGAGTATGTTATACATGAACATCGTTACAATACCTTAGCACTGTTCAGTAGGCATTAACATTACACTCAAGCGGCTCATTTACAAGTTCTTTTTGTAATGTGCATGATAGTAGGTATGTAAAACACATTATTTCTGATTATTTCTAGATAGTGAAGATGCTAGAGCTCATCATCGGAAAAGAAAAAAATAGTTAAAAAGTAGTTACCCACTGTTAGAATTACATGTCAAATACAAGTTGGAAAGTTCTTTCCTGCGAAAGTGCACTATAAAACGCTATTCTGAAATAGGGAATTCATGATAATATATTTAATTTGAAACATTTGCCTCGAAGTTAACGCACATCTAAATCAATTTCTATATTGTCGAATTGCTTTTATGACTGCGAGCTACGCAGAGTACCTAAAATAATGTTTTTTTTGTACATGTTTTTTATTTAAAGTAAGGATACTTATGCCTTCCCAGTTATTAATTTTCTCAGTCTTTGTTTATGACATACAGCACAGTTACAGGCTACAGATATATTCTCGTGATATTTTTCATTTTTATATATATTACTACAATTAAATTTTTTATGTAATATTAATGTGTATCCATTTGTGATGATATTTAGAAAGTACACTAGTAGTCTCTCAATTTTAAAATTAAAAAAAAATAAGTAGTAAGGAAAGCAAATATTCAGAAACTTAGAGATAAGTTCAAAGTGATTAACAAGCTAAAATTGTAGTGATATTTATTTACAAGTAGACAACAATCAACAACGTTAAGGGAATTTTTTTTTTATTATCTATTTTCACTTCATATATAAAATATTTAAATTAAGTATGCATGTTCAAAGCGAATGCAACACTTTATAAAAGCTTATTTCAACAGTAAGGAAGAAAGTAAATTCAATTCATATTACATCTAAGTATGTTTTATTATTAACACAGCAGCTTTGATCTAAACTGAAAAGATTACTGGAAATTAGCACTTATTTTAATGTAAAGTAACTTTTGCACTAGCTGGCGCATACTACATAGGGCAGCTTTTCAAACTTTTAACGAATTACAAGATAATCATGTCACCCTTATTTGCAAATTGCATTGTATTACAAAAAATTTTACATCTTTCTTAAGATCGTGCAATATCTTTGATTTTTTGTTATTTTATCAAAGTATGAATATTACAGAAAAAATATGGAACTTCCATGTAAGGCAAAAGTAAGCCATAAAACATTTAAATAACTTATAGCCTTTTAAAATAAATTGTTGTTCAAAAAATAAGATTTTCTTCAAAAATTTAATTACTACAACGAGAGAAATGTTTGAGCATGACAATGTAATGTTTTTACATTAACCTAGATGTGTGTAAGATAATTTGTAAACATAAAAATAACCGCTTTTTATTTCTACTGTCAGAAAAATATTTAATTTACAAAATTGTAATTACATGCATTTTACAGCTGTAGGTACTCTGCTCTCCCATTTTGTACTCATACTTCAAGAACTTAGGGATGGTGTATTGTGGGTGTGTTTTGGTTAGAAGCAATAAAAGGCATGAGAGCACATTTGTATGTGTGTGTGCAAGTGTGTGTGTGTGTGAGAGAGAGAGAGAGAGAGAGAGAGAGAGAGAGACAAGCTAAATATGGGCTTCTGCTGACATAATAAATTATGTTAGAAACCTCAGAGAATATTATTTTCTAAAGTATTTTACTGTGGTAATCATAAAATGTTACATGAGTCGTACAACAAACGAGGACAATAATTGTTTATCTCATAACTTAACTGCCAAATGTCTGTTTAGGAATCCAATGTTCTGCGTTATTATTATTGATTACATACCTGCAGGGATCCTTGAAAGATTATGCAAGCCAGTAGCCTTTAAAGTTCTGGATGTTTTACCATCATTGGCAGTACAGGCACCAATGGACAGTTTCTTGATTATGTTCGCGACCTCAAGCATAACTTCACTCTGAAACATTTGTAAGAAAATGTAAATGAAACAAAATAAAATATAAAAATTAAAACGACACAGAAACCATTTTTTTTTTTCAATTTCATGACCTGATAATATACTAGAATTAGAATTATTTAATGCAAAACAAGCAGCCAGTCAGGTCATATCAAGTTTCGTCACACGTTAGATTTATTTTTTAATTCGAGGTGTGAATATATACAAAACCTAGATACTTAATTTGTGAAAAATGATTTCTCTAAACTTGTCTTTACAACCGGAAATGTTATGTACCATACTTTGGTTAAATTGAACACATTTTATTTTGTTTAATACGTCTTTTAATAAATTATGATAAGGAACAATGTCAACTAAGTCCCTACAATTGTTTATTGCATTGTTTGATTATTAAGTTTTTTATACAATACATAACACTACTTTCACCTACAAAAAACATATAAAGGGCAGATAAAAATATAGGTTACAGAGCAAAAATTAGTCCAAAAGCAACCCTTGTAATCATGCCTAAATCTCACTGAGGAACTGAGGAAGTAGGCCTACAATTGATGACTACTTTCTGTGTAATGTAGGCCTTCCATGCCATTGCAGTAGTGATTGTCTAGCTAGGTTATAGGTCCTTGGCCTAATACAAATATTACACACAGTAAATTATACTTAAATTTACATACCTGGTACATTCAAACTTTGTTCGGAATAAAGGTTGAGCCATTTCGAAACAGGACTAAAACAGTCTGAATTAAGACTTCCACAATTCAAGTAGATATCTTGTTCGTACATCCACGAAAATAAACAGAGTGACGACCTGTTCTTTAATTCTTCAAAATATCATAGCAAACGCTTGAGCACCTGTGTATTATCGTCGCAAGTATTCATAACTTGCCTCAAAACCACGGTCGTAGAAGAACAGGTCTGGACACTCGCCTATCTAACAATGTATTTTGCTTGACCCCCGTGTTGTTTGGCTGTAGTTCGTCAAGTTACCGAGAATGTCGTACTTTTTGGCGCTGTTTTCCGGACGGTCAGACTCAAACTCCGTCCACTTTTGTCCATTGTTAAATTTATAAAGTAAATAAAGATTGCTGGAGCCTTTTCTTAAATTTGTGAGCGAAGGAAGTATTTCATAAATTGATAAAAAATACGTTTTGATAAATTGTTTATCTTAGTGGGGAGGAAGTGGGCGGAGTTTGAGCCGACCGCCCTAACAGCAGCGCTAAAATCCCTACAGTATTGCCGTGAACTTAGTGAACTACAGCCAAACAACAAGGGGGTCGAGTTTCCAGGCGAGTGTCCAGACCTGTTCTTCTACCACCGTGCTCAAAACACTAACCAGAGTAAAAAGTAATGTATAATGAAAAATACTAATCCAAATCAAACATGAAATTTACGCTTCCTATAGACACCATTAAATTGCGCGAGAAAATGGCGGACGGAAAACATTGTGTTTACGAAATATAATCTACTCTACCCGGGGTAATCTCGTAAGTTTTCGGACAAGGTTCTGCACTAACGCCCTGCGCCAGGGACCAGGAACTACAATACAACATGGCTGACAGTCAAAGAAAAATAGAGATACCCACGGGGGTAGCATAAGGTCTGAATGTAGGCGAGGGGAGTGAAGCCAAGAGGTGGGAAGATACATACCAAATTTGCCAGCCGCTATACTGATTTAACCTCAAAAGTTCACATCAGACTGGTATTTTTTATGGTAAATGAATGTATTATGCTCTTTAATAGATGTTTTAGGTTGAAAACTGTATATTTTAGCCCTGTTTACACACCTCCTAACTAATATATCCTCAATTTTTAATTAGTCGGCCATATTGGTACCAACCACGTCAAGCGTTTGTTTGGTTACAATTCCCGGCGACATGCTCCATCTGGACCATTCTAACATCTTTGGAGATACCCAGCCCTGGCCATGGAGGTAGGAGTAGCCTGGATAACTAGAGATAGCTTGGTGCCTTTGTTGTGAAACCTACATCTAGCGAAAGGCAAAATATACGAAAACCGCTGCAAAATAATTACTGTTGCGATATATCTTTGTAAAGACCTTGAGAAATGAGATTTATTGACTATTTAATCTTTTACAATCAATACACACAACATGTCTAGTTTTATTCATTCTTTAAATTACTGGAAAACGAAAATGCCAAGACAATGTAAATAGAACATGTAAACAAACTCTTATTTTACACAAAAATTAACGAGAATAGATGGATGCTGGTAATATATGGCAGGGAATCATTCTGTATAAGCTTCTTTAAATGTGAGTGGTATTTAAATACAATATGCTCACCGCTCTGTAGTAATAATTATGAAACTTATTTCGCTCGGTGCCCATCAACAGCTGATTAGATCTAGGAATCACTTCACAGCATGGAAAGGGATAGGTAATCAGCTCTTTAGTTGTTATCTATGCTCTAAGCAGGAGATGGTATGTTGGGACTTCCTTGAAGTCGACGTATATATGCCAGTTTGTTGCGAACAATACGTTATTGTCAACCAACACAGAGCAACGAGTAGATCGAGTAAGGTTTTCGTAAGTGCCTTGTATGGTATTGATACTGTATAGAATGAACAGATTTGAATAAAAACGGTTACGTATGTTGAATTCGGGTGTAAAGAAAGAACAGGTACGTAAAATACACCTCCTACTGTTACATTTCATGAGTAAAAAAGCCATTTTTTACATTAGCATAGTGTAAATTATAAGGTTAAACAATTGTTTATGTAAATAATCCTAACGAACATGAAAGAACAGCCATATATATGGTTTATTTACGCATTTGTACGTCAAACCGCTTGCTAATAACACAAACAAATGTGCACACAAAATGTTAAATAAATAGCAGAAACTAGCATAAATGTTAGTTTCACATTGGTGTCCAAACACAAACAGTTGGCGACGTCGGTACTCACAGAAATGTGTTTCAAAACGCAACCATATAGTTGAGTTTTAATATTATTAAAAAATTCTGTTCCTCAAACAACGTAGACTGCGATAAACACGACAGATCTGCTATTCGATAAATCATTTTAACTCTATTGCTCTTCAAACTTCGAGTAAAATACATTGGCTCTTATGGTGGAAACAATGTTATTGTCTACAGTGATCACGCGTATAAACGTTTAAGCAACAAAGGCACAAATACACTGACTTCAAGTATTTGCCTGTGCAGTTTACGGCATGGCCACCCCCGTTATGCTCGAATTTTTAGTCGCATGCAATTTGGAAGCTGAGTGGTTTTTTTCAGGTCTTGGAGAAATTACTTTTCTCTTTTAACCTAAAAAAAATGAAACCATGAACAAAAAACAATCTCCATGTCATGAAAACGAGCGCTCGGCTTCCAACTCACATGCGACTGAAAAGGGAAAACTCGAGTATAACCCCCACTCCAGCCCTGGCAGTACTTCCGTACACAGTCGTAGAAGTACAGGTTTGGACACTCGCCTATCTACCAATGATGTGGAATTGACCCCGTTATGACTGAAAGCGCCACTAGCAATGAAGTGTTATTTTAACATTGCAGTATAGCGTCGTATTAGCAGTTCTCCTAGCAGCTCCGACACGAGTTTGTTCCTTGTAATCCCATTTACGCAATGTTAAAACAACCCCAGAGTGCCAGTGGCGCCAATCAGTCATAACGGGGTCAATTTTCAACTCCAAGTGTCCTGCCTGATTGTCTACGGCCGTGCTACCGTATGTCGCTTCTGATAGCACTAGTTATTCTTTGTCACAGCGAAACATTCTCTTTGTATAATTTCACAGAAAATTTCACAACATGGCGATTTATAGACAAAGAGTATGTACGTGCACACGCTCAGAGTACTTTATGTCATTAAATAATTTGGAATATAGATGAAAAAAGTTAGTTGCGATCTCTAGTGGTTTGTTGTAATTTCAAATATGAGTTCTTGAAAAATCCTTCTAAGTTCAGATAGTAATCGTAGTATTACGAGCGCATCTGACAACTACTCAGTATTCTGCGCTCAAGGAGCGTATAATTTTGAATTAAAATCGTTAAGTGAACCTGGAGTGAAAAAAAAAAACTTAAAATTACGTCTTTTTCACTCAACGATTGTTCAAAATTGTATTTCAACAAGATTTATATTATGTCCGGTTATAACTCAATCGGAATTTAAAAAAAATTCTACTGAAACTTTGGTCAGTAAACCTTTCAACACAAGCTCGAGTTATGTAAATAACTACAAAATCAAAGAATAAACTATTTATTTATTCTGTGACAAAATGTTACAAACCAATAACAGTACCAGATTCGTTATTAGGTAATAGTTTTCTATCAGTATTTAACGTTATAATAGGCAGTGATATACACATATAATTTACGACGTGACATAAATCATTCAATTCACAAAAAATACACTTTTATATTACCCTGTGCAAGAGTGTTTTGTAAATTCAAGGGGATTTAGTTTGCAAGTAACGAGACTAAACTGGTGTCCATGTTGCCAACACAGAAAAGAGAAAGTTGCCATAGTTATCAGGATGTAAAAATAAGTATAAAGGCCCTTTGCCACGATGGAATTTTCCTTGGAATATTCTATGGAATCTCGCATGGCCACCGGCGTGGATGATTCTGTGGAAGGTATAGCAGAGTTGTGGCCGTTTTCATGGAAGTTTTCGTAATCGGCCGCGTGCAATTTTCTGTGGAGGGCTTGCTGCAAGATGAAAATATTAGCCAATCAGAAGCGAGTGTTCCTGTGCGCTAGTTCAGGCAATGTTTTGTTTTCGGTGGAAGCAATTACAACATTATGCGAAAATATATGTATAAAAAATCCGTGTTCATTGAACACAAAAAGTATAACTATCATCTTTAACAAATATACTAGAAGCAGTTTGAGAACGACTTGCGAGGGTTGTAATATAAAACTCGTTTTTCTGAGAGAGGTGTATTTTGTGCCCGACTGTAATCAGTATAGTGAATTTTAAATTCGTGAATTCTATAATTTTCCATACAATACAAAGACGTCGTACCGTAGCACATAATGTCCTTTGTTTTGTTAGTAAATGATTGGTGCATAACCTAAATTGCCTTGGCTTGCAAGTGTTCATAGCAGAAGTAGTATTTGATAGTGTATCTCGACAAGTAGGCCAAGTTACAGAGTAAAATTTACTTTATGAAAATATATCGTATTAAACCAGAATGTTTTCCTTCCAGTTATTTAGCCCAGAAATGTAGTTTAGTCGTTCACCAAGCTACACAGTCTAGGGCAAGTGTAGGCCTATACTTTCAATATCTGAACTTCCCTCCCCATGTCCCTGCCATCATGTCACAGATACTATAATAAATACATATTTTAAATTTGCAATTGTGTAACCGTCCAGTCGCAAACTATAACATCTACCTCAATTACCTAACAAACCCCTCCTAAACTTTCCAACCCTTCTTATTCTCAGCTCTTCCAAAATCAAATTACTCTTCCTCACTGACCTAAGCATAGCCTGTCTACCCTACTCTGTTCTGCGCCTCATCTTCTGACTATTTCCTCCTATATAACCAACTTTAGTTAATAGGCAGCCTAACTTAACCCAAATTCCCCCTCTGTTCACCACCTTGTACATCCTGACCAGCTATCCCAAATTTCTCTTTTCCTTCAATGAGTTTCGTCCCAGTTTCTTAAACATGAGTGATTGCCGAAAGTTCCCTGTGTCCTCACCTGCCTGCCCTTGCCTTTCGTATTTCTCCAAATTTGTTGTTCGTGTTCGTACCTCCTGCAGCTCCCGCATGTCCAATTCCATGTACAGGTACCACTCTGCAGCTCCATACTCGAATATTGAACGTAAAATTGCAATATATATTTTTTTCACTACACTATTAACTCCAATACACTTACCAGCATTCCTAGAGTACTTCTCCTTTCAGACACCGCTCTCTCTGCCTTATTCACCCTACGTCACCCTGTAATATTATGCCTAGGTACTTGTATTCTGAAGCATCCTATAACTCATTTCGCTGCCCATCTGTACGTCTGTGCTACCTATCCTCTTCCTCGCAAACCTAGATCCTTAGATCAGCCTGTATCACAACCCCTAGATACTTTTATTCGGTGGTTTCCTCTGTTACTTGCCCATCTCATCTGTATACCTCTCTACTCACCACTGTCTTCCTATCAGTAATCCTGCAACTTGTTCCTTCCACCCACAAATCTACCTTACGCTAGTTATTGAAAGTCAGATGTATTAAAAAATTTACAGCAGGCTATGGATTAGATTTGTATTTTCACACTGATAGGTACAACTTTAGTAGTGTAACTTCACCCTACATGAAAAGTTGTTGTCTGAAAGTACAATACACATGTAAGTAAATGGTGCTGAAGAAGGTATTTTTTGGGAAAAGGTACAGGAATGGTAGTTTATTTTTATTAGTATTATTTTATTCTTGTATTTCAGACTAACCTCAAGATTTCTAAAATAATTTGATTAATACAATATGAAGACATGTACTTTATGAAAATGGCAGGTACAAGCTTTATAAAACTGTACACTGTAGTATATTTCTTCAGTGTTGATAGACATTTGGTTTTCAAGTGGGAATATGCCGTTGACTGGCCAGTGTGCTCAATGATATAAATCCCCAAAAATAAGTTGTGTACCGTAGCTGCATGTAAGATAAATCATACATAGTCGAGGTATGAACATTATCCCATATTTTAGTAACTGTGTAAATCTATAATGTCAAACTACTTATTCATCAAATAATACAACTAGTGCTTAACAATAACCTAGCTTGCTTACAGGGTCTGTACGTTATAGGTTCACAGAGCTGTGTGGGAATGTAAATTTTTTTCTAATCAAACTATCAAATTAACATTACAGAGTAGGCCTAATCACAACAACCACAAAAATTTATACTGTATTGTTGTAAAACCATACACCGAGACAGTAGTAGGTAATTCTTAATGTCTCTCTATTATTACTTTTGCATGAAAAAAAGTTTATATACAGTACATTAAGAGCTAAGACAGTTTCTTTATTTTCAGTAAAATCAGTTTGAATTCTAACTAAAAACACACAAAAATCCTAATAAAAACTCATAAAAATGTGTACGAACAGTCATATTTCAAACTGTTTGTACATTTTACTTCCATATAGGCCTACATTCTACTTCCATGTAGGCATTTGTTAAGATTCTAATACAATAAAGTTTCAAGTGTAGGCCTACTATACATTTTTTTTAAATTAATGTCTCGGTGCAAGAATTATCAAGAACAGCACAGTATTCGCGGTTATTATAGTCATACAAAATACTGTTAAATATAAGCCCAGATATTATTACTGTAGCAACAATTACATTCTTACAAAAACCTACACAGAATAATAAACGAGCGTACAACATACAGGTCTCGCAAGCAGGTTAGGTTATGATACACTAGTCAAATTATTTGACATTGACAATGTAGGCTTACGACATTATACACTCGCACACGTACTGAAACAATTTAAGTTTTCATACCTCAACTGTATACAATTTATCCTTCATATTTGCATCCACGGGACAAGTAACGCAGTGATTTTGCAGCTATGTACAATGAATCGTACATGACTCGATGTGCAGGCGTTTTCACCCTTTTAAATAAATTTTCTTTCGTTGCCGAAGAAATCCACTACTGTATACAGTTTAACGATGCTTCCACCTGCCATTTTCACAAAATATAAGTCCGTATATATAAATAAATATAAATAACGTATAAATTATTAAAAAAAAATACCAAACACTCGTCTTGCGTTTACTTCTATGGCAGCAAGTGTCGCGTAGAAGGATCTTCCATAGAACCATCCACACAACCTTCCATGGAAGTTATCTTTTCAAGACTCGTGCAAGATTCCAACAAATCTAATACAAGTCATTCCATCGTGGCAAACGGGCTTAAGTTTGAACCATAGTTGAACGTCAACATCATGACACTTATTTCTCTTAGGCGGCTATGCTTTAGAACTTTCTAAATTATGAAGTATGTTTACATGTTTTCATATTTATGTTTTGTGTGCTCTTTGAACCAAAGTCAACTGCCAACGGTGTTTATATTTTTGCTTCTGCGGTTTCAACTAGTCATCTTGTGTTGTTTAATTTGAAGCTGAAGTCACAATATTATTATTCGTCTTCAGCAGAATGGAGCAAAGGTAAACAATACTACTTTTAATAACTTAGTTTATAACTTCCTTTTGAATATCTATTTGTTATGTGGGTCGAAAGAATAGAATGGTAAAAATTTCTTTATTTGAAGATAGACTAAAACAACTAGGGTTTCTTCAAAATCTCGTGATAATATATTATTGACTACTGCCTTCCGGATAAGCTTTCACTCCGTATATAAGAAGGCCGTGTCCGAATTTACCTGAAGTACTTACCATAGAAAAGAGAAGGTAGGTTTAGAAAGTGCAAACTCTGCACAGCTGCTAATACACTGTTAGCTGTGCTGGGTGGCTGCCAACAGAACTAAACACCATTGGCGGGAAATTAAAAAAAGCTCCAATGCAAAAGTGGACCATATGGCAATATATTTAACAGCTACCTATAAATTGTGTGAATATTTTTAAACATTTGTACACTAACATATACACTTATAAATACATATATGTATACATAAATACACGAACTTATACGTGCATTTGTGTGTATTTAACAGGGGTTCCAGAATGTTTGAAATCTCCATTAGTTTTAGACATTACCAACGCACACACAATAAAAGAACTAGGTTTCTGGTACATATTGCTATTCAATGTAACATTATTCTCTTTTTTTGTAACTTATTAAAATAAAATTTTTGAAATAGCTTAAGAAGTGTGAACATATCATATCACATAACATTCACTAAGATACCTTGCATCCCCACCACACTCACACTTTACAGGTCATCAAACTTAAAAGGAATGTGAGGTACAAATCACACAAAAAAACTGAAAACAAGCTTAAGTCATAATATGAATTTAAGCATATCAATTAACACAATTTCTTTAAAATTTAGAATTACGACATTTATTTCTGTAATTTATACAAACAATAAACAGGAAGAATCTTATTTACCCAGTATATTACCGAAATTCCTCAACACACAAACAAATGCTCAACCAATTTAGTTACTAGGGTACAAAAGTATCCACCTGGAAAATATAACATACACAAACCTTGAAGCGGCAACAAAAACAATGCCTAACATTAAACGCCAATGTCCTTACTATGACGGGTACAAAAGTATAAAAATGTACATAGAAAGTAAAAATTTGTTGTCTTCTTGGTAGGTATGAAATAGGTCAAGTACATTTTTAAAAATACTAAACAGTAATTTGTTTCATATTAAAGAAAAACATTAGCATTTAGGCCTTTCTACTGCATGTGAATTATTATTCCAGATGTTAGTTGATTCAAAAAAGTTATAAATGTAGCTGCATTATAAATAAGTTATTGAAATGCCTTCAGGGCCAGTTATACCAATAGAGGAGATAAGCACACTCATGAACTGGCTTATTAGCGTTTACTACCACCAAATATGAACAGCTTTACAACGAGTTGAACTCAGTAAAAATGTAGTGTTTGAAAATATTTTCAGTTCACAGGAATTATTAAAATATGTTGATTTCACGAGAGGTTACAAATTGTGCAGTTGTATCTAATGCTCTTACTACCAACTAAAACTTGCTAACACTTTTAACTCTACGTTAATTGAAGGATGACGATGAAACTTTGGTAGTCTAATCTATAAGTGCCATTAATTATTTGCTATATCAGAATTTGAAATAAATTAATAACAATATATTATAACTTTATTTTTAATACTGTTCCTAGCAAATTATTTATGACACGTAGTGATAAGCGTACCAAAGTTTCGTCGTCGTCATTTACTTAAGTGCAACCACACTATTCAACTTTGAATACGCTGTATTTTCAAACGCAACTATGCTGAAGTTTGTTCATAATTCGAAAGTTAGTGAAAATACTACTGAAGACAAAACATAAGACACTACAGAGATTATCATGCTTAGGTTGCAGTATATAGACTCTTTACCCAATACACGATAACTCTCATTAGCACTGTCTTCGCTTCTGCTGTTGCCAAAAACACAAAATTTTCATGTCGTAACCTTGATATTAAAGTGATTGCATACTGCAAACTGTTGAAATGTGCATCGGATGTATTTATTTCATAATCTAGACCCTTCCAACGGGTTGAAAAATTCAAAACCAAAATATTGAACTTAGTACTATTTTTGTGCATTATTAAATTATGTGTCACTTCATAAAATAAACATCAATAGTAAAATAGTGTTCAGAAGTGTCATATACTCAAGGTACCGACGAAAAAATTGGAAGACTGAAGTTTTTCACTTTGTACTGTATTTTTTTCTCGACCAGATGTGTGTTTCCTTAAAATAGAAAACATTAGAAATTTTATCAATGAGAAACGTTTTTATTAATAAAGTTAGATGAGGGACTAAAGTCAGTAAGTTGTTCAAAATGACGTGAGCTTATTTTAAAAGCAACATTACTGCAAAAGTTTGAAACGTTCTCTGATTTATAGCTGAATGAAACACTGGGTACTACAATATATGTAGGCTACAAAAATTTAGTAATATTTTATAGACTATTATCAAAATAGGTAGTGATAATTTGCAGTTAAAGTACAACAATAACGCGAACAAATTAATAAGCGGTGTTCAAAATATGCCTAATAACAATAACATTAGCTGTTGCTTCGTTCAGGAAATGTTTTAGACTATACTAACTCTAACTCGCCACTCTCAAACCATTCGTGGGTAAACTTTACTGGTTTTAATTACTACAATACAGCTTGCAAACATTAATTTTCTGTATACCTTTCTAGAATCTTATTATAGAATACAAGGCTTGCAATAAGGGTTGATGAGAAAGTTACGCTGCAGTAATAGTGTTCTCTTGTAGGCACTGTGTACTTAAAAAATTATGTTCTGTAATCTCTGCCAACAGTTACCTTTATTTTGAACTGTTCAAAATATCAAACAGTAGTTGATTGCGCCTCACCACTGTGTTTGTATAGGGCCAGAGATGAAATCTTGTTATCCAGTGAAAACCTTCTACCCATAGGTTTAAGTTTTTGAGTTCTAGCCTGTGACAATGTGAACTGGTATGTCACATCAACATGAGCTGCCAATTATTGAAAACACTGGGTCTTACACATTTCTTCCGCCATTCGAAGTCTCTTGCGAAAGGAACAAGACTTCTTAGACAAAATTCTTGATTGTCTTTTAATTTTAGCCACCACTTTGTACGTATTTGGTTTTTGGGGTAAGCTGAACATGACGTGTCACGTTGACACCTTTTAAGAACCTTTTGTGTCTGGCTTTCTTAATGCCTGAAAAATAAAAAAATAAATAAATAATTGAATTACACATCCGAGTACATTGGTTTAACTTTGAATCCTACAAATGTGTGTACATTTCAGAGACTACTTTTTAAACTCCTTCGCAACTGTCCTAGAATCTGAGTATTATACAGTAGTGTCTCAAGAATTCATGCCTCGATAGTTTGAGGACTTGTGAACTTGAGGTGCATAGTTTTCCGTTTGGGTTTTTTTCCCGCAGAAAATGTGTTACTTCTTTAATTTTCTTTTACATCTAGAAAATGGGTCATACAAATGCTATCGAGAGTTTTTTTTAAGTCACTACATTCAATATCTCTGGCATGCTGTTTATTTCTATGCTTCTTTTGACCCTATGGCTGGAAAGAATCCACTCCACATAAAAAGGATTTAAAACCGGTGTTTTCAAATGTAACTTTTGTAAACCACTGAATAAACCTGTCAACTTTTGAAAAATTCAGTAATGTGTACAAGGCGGTAAAGTTTTTAATGTACGAGATTTGCAGGGAACATAGAAAACAATTAGTTTGGCAAAGTTTAATTCTACTACAGGTTAGAAAGAAAATGCGTTTTCTTATGGGAGAGTCACATTTTAGACTATTTAACTGGTTTCTCTTGGACGTGAAAAACAGGACAATAGCCTGTTAGGTTAAAGATATATCGGCAAAGAATTAAATTTAAAAAATCCATCACTTTTCACCCTTTTTCAATCTAAAGCAAAGATCACTTCGATATCTCGATTGATTCGATAGATACGGAGGAATAATCGAAATCACATTTCACGTACTTTCACCCCTTTAGTTATCAAATTTCGAAAGTCTTGGAGGCTTGTTATAGACATTTGTATACGTAACCAATTGAAGTAAACAAATCGACGATAGTCAATTATATTTCAGTGATATAGACGATTAATAAAAAAACACATTTTGACCATTTTTACTGCTTGGAGGTCGAATTTAAAAAAAAATCCTAGAACTACTTTTTGGATATTTATGTAAGCAAAATTTTGAAGTGAAAACCAAGTTTCCAGCCCGAAGGATTCGACAGATATAGATAGTTATTCGGAAACACATTTAAGGTCTTTTCACCACCTTAAATGTTGAATTTCGAAAAATCCTTCAATTGGTTAGTTTGCATACGTATGTGTGTCCTATTAAAGTAAAAATCACAATCATAAGCCGTCGCACAGTGGTTCAAGATGGGAATCTTAGTGGACAAAACACAATTTTCCACCAAGTCTTAGAAAACTCTTACTAAGGCTAAAGCTATCTCCAAAGCCACCTAGCACACCATATTGGAGTTATAAACGAGCTCCGGGAACTAGCCTGCCAGATCAGCTGGTTCGAAATCGCCTCTCTGGTGATAAGCAGCTCCGTCGCTGCCAGCACTAATATGGGTCTCTGAACTGAGTGCGTGGTTGCTTTTCTGTACGTGTATGCTTCGCCGTAAAAGTTATGGATACTTCAAATACAGGTACGTACATTATTAACTGTTCATAAATTAGTGCGAATACCTGTGCATTTAAAAGTTACACCACTTCTATATATGCAGTGTTTAAGTGACATAAAACCATATCATATATAAAGTTTGGTCCGACATATACAAAGGAACTTCACAGAGCTTGAATCTAAACACATTTTCTCGCCTAGAACAGCTGCCGTCAGCTGCATCCCTAAAAGTTATATTGTTTTGTTTCAGACTGTGCAGTGTCTAGGAAAACTCTTTCTGGTACATTGAAGAGAGCACGGGGCAAAAGTGACTGGAAAAAAGGAATATTAAACTGTGTACTTACTTGTTTAAGTACAGAAAAATGTGCAAAAAGTGTCCGGCAAAGTATAGAATATAAACAGAGCCAGTTTAGTACAAATCTTGACTCAAGGTGGCGCACAATCTATAGACCAGAAAATAGATGTTTGGTAAAATATCGTAAACGGCTAGGAGGTAACACATAGTTAGTGAAAGCTGTAAGTGGTTTAGATTCCAGTGCGGGAACTTCCGAAAAATGTACTTCTTCATGAGTTGACGTCGAAAAAAATATTTCGAAGAAATCAGGAAAAAAAAAAGGGTTCAGACATTGCTGAAGGCTACGTCAAGAGAAGAGATATAATTCGCTACAAAAACCAGTTTATGTGAGCAAAGCAGAAGGGATGCAGCTTAAATACTTACAGAAGTGACAGAGTACTCTCCAAAAAGAGCAACCAGAATTAAAATAGCTTTTCGGTCACCCAGTAAAACAAGCTTTCCTTATACTGCTGATGAAGTATTTGCACTGTACGTAGACGGGAAGTTGACCAAACACCAGTACATCTTGATACAATCTCAAGCAAAATATAGATTTGCCAACATAAACCCATCATATCATGGCATTCTTGTAGCTACCTTAAGGAAGCTTCGGTATAAATAACAGAAAATTCAGCAGAAGTGCGCTTACAGGGATTATGAGACTACACAGTTCAGAGACTTGTACGTGTTCAATCAGAAACAATCACGTGTGCTAATGTTGAAAATAACACTACTTTGACCACGATTTACAAATGGGGATACGACGAGAGTTCAGGCCAAATTACTTATAAACAAAAACTTTACTTTAGGCTAGGTTTCAGTCGCCATATTAAATTTTACTATTTTTCGCTTTTTTGGAATTATAAGAAGAAAAATGTTAAATCGGCGACTGTACTGCAAATTCTATTTACCTTGAGCTTCAATACAAGTATGGCAATAGAGCTAGCAATGTATAGTTAGGTCGCAATTTGTCGGGCAAATTATGAATATAGAAGAAAATTGTCACATGAATTATAAGTTAACAGCTAAATCTCAAGGTCTGCACTGTAGCGAAATGTAAATAGAATTTGAGGTATAATCGCATATTTAACATTTTTGTTCTTTGCATTAAAAAAATATATAAAATTTAATATGGCGACTGAAACCAAGCCTTAAATAAAGTGAAACACAAAACGACTCTTAGTTGTTTGTAACTTGTTTCCTTCAAACACTATGCTGTAGTTTATTTTGTAAGCAACAGTTTGATTGACCGGCAATACCTCGTAGATGAAGACCATTGATTTTTCCACAAAATTGTGTCATTCACACCAAACGAGAATGTAAGTTGTAGTAGCACTACGATATTACAAACAATTTAGAGTCGTTTTGTTTCGTTTTGTTTTCATTTAATAGCTGGCTCGATACTGGCCGTAGATACCTTTGTAATTTCGCAACAGAAAATAAGAAGGTTGTGTCCGAATCCGTTAAGGGCGCGGCTACCACAATTTTCATCACCATTTTTTTATTTTTTATTTGTACCAGATATTTCTTTCTTATTTTAGACACAAAATGTGATTAAATGTGGCTCTTAGGACATTTTTTTTACCTCTCATAGTTTTCGCGTAATGGCTTGTTAGTCATATTTTGCAAGTTTCCGTTTTAAGCACTACACTAAAACCAACTGATACACCAAACTAAAAAAAAAAAAAAAATCACAGTTGATAAATACATTGCAGGCTACAATGTCATGCTCATAAAAATAAAGAATAAAAATTATTTGTATTGAAAAAAAAATTGAAATTTTAACATTATTAATTTCAGTTTCAGAATTTTTTTTAGTAAAAATAAATTTATTCTTTATTTTTATGAGCATGACATTGTAGCCTGCTATGTCTTTATCAACTGTGAGTTTTTGAGTTTGTTATATCAGTTGGTTTTAGTGCAGTCGTTAAAACGAAAACATGCAAAATATGAATTTAACAAGCCATTACGCGAAAACTATGAGAGATAACAAAATTTCATAAGAGCCAAATTTAGTCACATTTTGTGTCTAAAATAAGAAAAAAAAATATCTTGTTCAAATAAAAAATAAAAAAAGATGATGAAAATTGCGGGAGACCACGCCCTTAAGTACCTCCTGTGACGTCACCAAGTATATCCTAGCATTGTCCGCATTCTTAGCATAGTGCACAGAGGCTCTACGCTTGACAAATACACGTAGTTACTTACTTTATGGGTGTTTCTGCATACTAACTTCGGCCGACATATTGGTTTGAGTTGATTGTGATGTTTTGTATAGGTTATTTAATACGTACTACAGAGTAGAAATTTATTAATTAGTTTCGAAATATAGTTCAAGTTAAGCCCACGTAAATAAATGTAAGCCCAAATTTCTCAATTTTTTCAGTAAATATTGTCTAGAACATTGAATGTAATATGACATTAAACGTCGATGTATTAACACTATTGTTTTTATTTTTTATTTAAGTTCAGTTGTAAAACGTTTACATAACTTTTTTTTTTATTTTGACTACTCTGTAAAATATTTTAGTTACAGAACGTTTCAGAAATAATTTTACAAACTTTTAGGGTAGGTTCCTAACAACAAAACAAAAAAAAGTCCATATTAACATAGGGGCTCGGCAATTCTTTAGAGTTTGTGTTATAAAATAAAATTTATTTCAGTGTGTTTCAGTGTATAACAGGTAATAAAATTAATGTTGTTGGAAAACTGAATTCTGTTATGGATACAAGCATGCAGATGTCCTCATTTGTATTCTCTATGCCGGATGTGGGAGTAGTTGACAGGATGCGACAGTGCATGATCCAACATGTGCATGTGTGTGAGGAAGCAAGAGGATATAATTTCAAACATTTACTGTGAGTTTCTGGTATTAGCACCGGTCAAACTGGCACAAAATAGGAAACTCGCCGCAAATGTTCGTAATAACATTCTTTTAACGTACTGTACTACTGTGTACGCACACCATTGCAAAAATTTTGCCGTCCTAAAAATATTAGACTGAGACTAAGAAAAAAAAAAACGAAAAA
>PNEQ01064448.1:0-12598 GCA_003012365.1 Medauroidea extradentata | reverse complement strand
TCTGTAAAACTCATTCTGAAATTTCTGGGACGACAAAACTTTCAATGGCGTACGTTCACAATAGTACAGTACGTTATTATGTCCCACTGCAAGAAACATTCAAAGACATGACATCCTCTTGCTTGCTCACAGACATGCACACGTCGGATCATGCACTGTCACATCCTGTAAAACATTCCCACATCCGCCACCTCTATGTATAACAATTCACTGACTGGCTGACTGACATCAAACTGCAGCCCAATCCTTTGGACCTAGAAATGTGAAATATTTTGTGTGTTCCTTTCAGGTCGTAGGCAACAACTAAGAACGGATTTTTCGAAATTTAACCCCTAACTGGGTGAAAAGGGATGAAATGTGTGCTATGATTCGTCTACATAGCACGAACCGACGGTTTATCTTCGTGAGATTTTCTTCAATGTGTGAAGCATAAAAATGCACATTAGCCAACTTTAGGGTTTTTCTAAATTCAATCTTTCAGGGGTGAAAAGGCCTGAAATGTGTTTTAGATTAATTATCACCATGTATCGAACCGTTACAAATATAGAGTTGCTTATTGATTCAAAATAATTATTACGTAAATACCCAAAAAAACTATTTTATGATTTTTGGAAATTCGACTCCCAAAGAGTGAAGAGGGGGAAATGTATTTTTTTAAATCGTCGGTACAGCTCCAACCCAATGGACTATCGTCATGATTTTTACTTCAATTAGGTACGTATTTAAATGTATGAAATAGTATTTCAACACTTTTCGAAATTCTTTAATTAAGGGGGCCCAAAACATAAAATGTGTTTTTATTATTCTTCCATAGCTATCGAAGCGGTTAAGATATCGAAGTGTTGTTTGCTTTAGAATATCGTTTACGCGATATACAAAATATTATTCTAGATATTTTCTAAATTCGACTCCAAAGATGTTAAAAAGGGTTTTCAATTCGTGATCGATGTATACCGATACCACTGAGTTTTTTTATATTGATATGGTTTTTGCTTAAGAATAATAATGGGGCTTTTTTATGTACCAAAATTTCATACTTAAGGGGTTGAAAATTTATGGAACGGTATGAAAGTTGACTTCAAATTATCCTCTATATTTCTTGAAACTGACGGGCTATCGTCACACTTTCCACTTAAATGTGTTTTAGATAAATCCAGGAGTGCTATCGAACGCGTTGAGATGTATACTTTTTTTCGTTTTATAATGATGGATATACTGCCCGACACACTTCAGAAATTTTCAAAATCCAAACTCTTAGGACTGTGAAGGAATGAAAATAATGTTATATATTAATCGTTTACTACGCTTTGACTCAATGGGTTATCGTCATAATTTTCACCTCAATTGGATACTTGCACAAATGTTTAACCTATAATGGCGAAATTTTGCGAAATCGGTCACTGAAGAGGTGAAAGATGTAAAATTGGTTTTAATTTACCCCATATCATCTACCTAACCAATTGAGACGTTGCTATATATTTTTTGCTTCAGATTGATGCTTATGCAAATACTAACCATAATTATATCCGGTTTTTTATACCGGGATAATTATATCTCAAATACCCGGTGGATGGGAGATCTTAGAAAACCTCTCAAAACAGACGATCCGAAAATGCAAGTACAACCATGGAGAAGTAATTTATAGGGAAGTTAACATTCTGGAATTATATGGTTACATACCGTTATGCAACATCTATGTGGCCAGTGAAAATATTTAATTTTTAATTAACTCTCCCAAACTTTCGACGGTACGTACTGAAGGCACTGTCATCAATTGTCGTACTCGGGGGGAAATGACTCATCATAGCACGTGTACTACTTTTGTTATCCGAATACTCTTTATTAGTTTATTTTGCTATGACTACAAATAAGGCCCAGGACAGTAATTAAGAGTGGCAGGGTTGGACTCAGTATTTCACATGGGCAGTTATATGAACTTAACCTGCCGCAGAGTAAAGACGCTTACGAAAAAGAAGTAGGTACAATCCGACTGGGTATCATTGGTCACGTCACTGGATCCACCCAGTCGTTGGATGCGGTCATAAATCTGAAGAGTAGTTACTTGGTGGCCTTTAAAAAAAATAGCAAAATCTGCAGAAGCGGTAATTTCAGTCGCCGATCTGGCAGACTTGTGTTATTAGACCAGGTTAAAACAGTGCAGAATATCCTTTTGCTCTGGCATAATATATATATGTAGCATTAACATTGCATACTAGAAACGATAATTTATTCCATATTTGAATTACGTACTCTGGCGACATTTTTACTTGATAAACTGCTCCAGACTTCTTGTTCAACAAAAACACTACGATCAGACATCGTATTTTCCGTGAACAGACATTTAAACCGCTTTACAACATATTTTCTAATATGTACACATGCGGGAGACGGTTTACTTTTTACGCGAGCTTTCCTGTGTATCGTCTGCTGGCTGATATTTACTCTGCTCCCGAGCAGGGTAGATCTAAGGAATCCGGCGATGGGATCGAGTTGAACATTCTTAGATCTTGAGGGCCGGTAGATTTTTATCGCATCACATTTCCCACCAATTTACTAGCTATCGAGTGGATCTGAAGTAGTTTCCGTAAGCGACTAATGCTCAACCTGCAGCTTGGTTATCCTGACACTTGATGGCCGAGCTTCTAATCTGGGGTACACAGAGGCCCTTCAAAAGAATAAATATTCACTGTTACGAGTAATATACGCTGGGAATGTCGCAGGCTGACTTACAGCTTATATAATAAAATTACTGTTTGTTTGTTTGTCTGCTATGTGGTTCTATACCAGTCATCCAATTGCGATGACATTTTTGCAAAAAAAAAAAAAAAACACATGGCGGGTAAGGCAAATAGTGATAGAGCTACAGAACAGTATACCCCAAAAAAATTGTTAACAAATAAACTTTTGAAGTTGCGTGCGCCCGCGAAAGTTTCTGCCAATCAATATTGTTTGTGTAACAGGGAGGGGGGAGGAGAAACGGAGTAGGAGGGCAGAACGGAATACCAAAAACTTAAGGAAAAAGAACTAAAAACTTTGGTGAGTTGTATGTGCGCCAGCAAAGTTTTAAGGGAAAAAAATAATAATTTTTGGAAGGAGAGGGGTTCAATATGTGGTGTAGGAACAGAAAGGGGTACCAAAAAAAATAATCTATTGAAACAAAAATTTTTGGTCAGATGTGTGCCCGCCCGCGAAGGTTTATACCAAAATAAATTATAGTTTGGGGGAGGTGGAAGACAAAAAAGGATTCAGTGGCAGAACGGGGCACTCAACATTTTTTGTGGGACAATTTCCCTTTTCAAAATGTTTCTAAAATATACGTTATTTACACTTAGGCCTAACTACATTTTGCCCCAATTAGCACGTTTTAAAAATTTTTGTTTCAGAAATATTTCGCTAACGAAATTACGGGAACCAATTAGTAGAGGATATAAATGATGGTATCAACATATTTATATTCATAACATAATTACAACTACCCAACAATATTAATTTTATTACCGGTTATCTTGTAACACATTAAAATAAATTTCATTAATAACTCAAAAACTAAGGATATCCGGACCTATATGTAAGGACTTTTATTCTTGGTTTGTTGCAAGGAACCTGCCTTCCAAATTTGCAGAAATATTTCCGAAACATCTCTAAATGTACCTGCTCATTGTTAAACTAACATTTTCTTTATTTTCCGTTAGTTACTGACATTACGACTCGAGTCTAGGTTGGAAATATGTTGACTTGTCTGAATAACCTCAGCAAGTACATACAAAGTGTTAGTAAGCTTGTGTACGTATTTTGCATATATATATATATATATATATATATATATATATATATATATATATATATATATATATATATATATACTGACTAATCGGATACAGCCTTAGTGTAACAATAGCTGGTGCTATTGTTGGCGTCCGCAGATAACCTTTGATCTAGTCACAGCGGTTATATAAATGCGCTAGAGCTGTAACTGTATCCCCCATTTGAATTTGCACAAATAAAATAGACTTTAATGTAAGTTAATTTATAAGAGTTAGTGTTTTGTGTTATTCTATTGTTTTTTACTAGACACGGAGACTAGAAAATTGGGAGTCCCGTAAGTCACTTACGACTGGATGGTTATTTTTGGTTCTCAGCTCTTTAGTTTGTTTCCCCTATTCCATTGTCTTATAAAATTGTTTTGATAACTTGAGTTCATCTTGTAGATCTATAAATATTCCGGTTGCGTCACGATGGAGTGTGTAATTTTATACAAGCTCTCAAAAATAAATCAAAATATGGTTTTAATATCTTCGTAAAGGGCTTTGTACAATAGCATGACGCTGCAACTGCGATCTGCGATAGCGATCGCCGAATGCGAAATGTCGTTGCTCGATTTTATAATACTGCTGAAGTGTCAGTGCTACTATACATTCCTTACAGCGGCCTATGTCGGCGTAAATCGACGCCAAATGAGAAAATGAAGCCTACATTCATATGCTGTAATGTTTTTTAAATGGAAGTCGTAATGGATATGAACTCGACATCTTGGCGAAATCGTTTTCCTTTCATATTTACGTCCAGTGAATGCTGTTGATTGTCTATATTGGTAATTTTTATCATCCTCCTGGTCGTGCTAATTTATTTACAAAATTTTTATTCTACTTCTTGAACGCAAGCGACAATCGCAGATGCGTTAGAGCATATTATGTCGCAGCCCTGTGTATCGTCGTCGTCGGCGATCTAGCCTCTGATTGGCTTGTTATTTTTTTCGCAGTGTCGCTGTCGCAGCGTCGCTCTATTGTATAAAGTCCTAAAAGTGGTTGTAGTGGACGTCATTATACCACGAAAATAGACTTATACACTACAATTATTTAAATCAGATTAAAATTAAGATTGAGATATTTCAAAGTTTAAAACCTGTACAGAGTTTGTTTGCTTAAGTGGTATGGGAAGGTACGATGTCGAGCGAAGGACTGGGATACTCAGTCGTTGATATAATCTAAACTACTCATTATTATTCGATGGGATTATTTGGCCGAGTAGATATTATATTAGCGGACGTTTATTTATCTAGCATTGGGCAGTATTGTGCTTTGATTTCGAGTAAAATATTAAAAACGGTATTTATAAATATATTTGCATTTTGATTTTAAAATAATTTTAACATCCTCCCCAAACCGCTTGCGCATAGGTTTTCGGAGAGTAAAATTATTAAAAAACGTTAAGGTGAATATTTTTGAAATTACTTTATTATAAAATCATGGATATTATCGTACTAAAAATTATAAAAATTACTGTTTTCAATTTTTATGGATTTTGTGGGCGCCTTGTCTGACGCCATCCACATCTCCCGTTTGATTCTATAAGAGTACTGTAAGCTGTTAAATTGACCAGGAATTAATTTTTATTAATCTTCTAGACAAGTCTGATTATCCAGTGGTTGTTTTTCCAAGAGTTTCGTGAACTGCCGACTTAAATTATAATCCGAAGAAACTTTCATTTTTAAAGGCTAAATTTTGTGCTGCATTAAAAGTTTCAATTAAATGGCAACATATTTGAACATTTTCGCTACCTCTTAAACTTGATTAATTCACAGTTTTTGTAAGGAAGGGTGTATGATGTTACAAAATTTTTTCAATTGGCACTTTATAAGTATTTTAGTTACTTTAATTAAATTAAGAAACTTTCATCACCAGTTGCATGATTTATTCCATTGAATATTGTCTAGTTGACTTCGTTTTGTAATGCAACATTGCGTTTATCCGAAAGTTTCCAAGGCGCCCATATGTATTTATTTTATTATCTTAATTTATTTATGGTAAATTGTAGTTTGTTTCTGTTGTTTTATGTGTAATTTACCAGAGAGTAAATTTTAGACCTCTTACCTTGGTTATTCACATTTGTATGTGTAACTTTCTCAGGTGTATAAAGGTCCCAAAATAGAGAAATTGAAAGTGTGATGTTGGAGAGAGTTGGAACATACGTTTTTGTCAGTAAGGTCTTGAACGCCGCGCCGGTGGGGATGCTACGAGGTGTGTATGGAGAAGAGGTGGAATAAGGGGATAGTATAATAAAGAAGTACCACTAGGAAATCTGCCTGAAAAAAAAAAAAACTGTCGGCAAGCGTACCAGTTTCCAAAGTGTGAAATAAGGGAGCGTCCTCACCAGGAGTCGAAGTCTGAGTTTGTAAGGGGGAGGCGAGTTGTCTAACCACTACATCACCGCGAGCACTACATAGAGAAAAAAATCATTTGGTGCAGTCAATAATAATTACGTTCATATATGGCGAAACAAGTATGCAGTAGATGTAACTCAATTTTCGTTGTCTGAAAAAATATATATAAAGCATATAAGAAATAAACTTTGTTATTCAAACAAAATGGCTATTTAACTGTATAAAATGTTGTTTTTGAGCTTATTAAAACTACCAGGATACAAAATATTTAGGTCATTTAACTGTTAGGTGTGTGTTTGGCCAAATTCAAACATATATCTTCCGTTAAGATACAAAAGCTCGTATGTTAAAGCTTGTAAGTTTTCAGGAGGATGGTAGAAGATTGTGCAAAGTAATTATTTCATAATTATTTTAATTTAAATATTAAACCCCTACCCCCGACTCACGGAATATTAACTTTCGAATCAATCAGACCAGTAGTAGTTGCTCACATCCCTTCGACAACTAGAAAAGAGCTGATGATATTCAAACAGCTAAAAGATTTTCTTGAATCATAGCTAAGGACACACTCAATTATGTCACATTAAAAAATGAAGGGGAAAAAATACGTTCATCCGTTTAGGACCTACGATGCCACTCTCAGACATGTTAAATTGATAACACACTTCTTTTTGCGTCGAGGGTTAAAAAACGGGTTCGTAACATTTTTTTTAAACATATTCCTGCACAACATAATGCTATCACAAATATTATTTGAGCATTGTCATTGTTGTTAGAACTGTTCTGAACCCCGTTTTCTAACTTGGAATAAATGAGATACGAGGTTTTGCAGCTTTGTCGACGATATACGATCGACTGTACCAAGAGTTTTTCTCTTTGAATGTATACTATTGGTAGTTGGTTTATAAGCTTGTGGGCTATAATTACGGTTAATTTTACTGCAGGCTAGAAATATCAATGTTAAATGTTTGCCACAGGGAAAATTTCTGTCGCTTGAGCGCTGGCATAGGTAACGGGTGTAAACTGACCAATCAAAACGCTGTCTTGATTTTTAAGTTAAATACAGTTGACTTTTTAAAACGTGAAATCGGTTTATTTTTACTTTAAGATTAAGTTAAACGACTTCTGTAATTTCCAAATCTATTTCAATTTAATTTTACTACAGTTTCGTGTTTTATCTGGTCCCTCAGCGATATCAGCGATACTAGCGGCAGAAATTTTCCCTGCGACAAACTCTACTATAACATAACACATTTTCTTTCTAGCCTGTAGTTGAATTAACCTTACCCATAGTTTAACTGGCAACGTGATAATAAGAAGTATAGGGAAAGTAGTGTAGAGTGAGAATGTTAGTTGAGGAAGGGTTGGCAGCAGTGTTGCGGCGCTATGTGCAGGCAGGAAAGGGCGATGTCGCAGGACTGCAGTTTCGGCCAGCCAGCATCTAACACGGGCCTCCACGAGTCTGACAACACTGTGCAGGACTCACGTCTCATCTCTGCACCACAGCGCTGCCAGGCGAACCCAAACATTCCCATCAACAACAGTCATGTTTGTATTGCCTACTATACACCGTAAATATTATTGTATTTTTAGGACTACTTCTTCGGAAATTGTTACTATGATAATTTTGACATCATATTCATTGCACCGGGAGTACTGTAATAGTTTTAGAGTAAGATATGCATTCTAATGAATATTTATTCTTAATAGGACACTGCAAAATGATTCACTATGATTTAGTGGAATGGTTTATTATTTAATTGTTATAACACTAACATTTTAGCCCCTGTTTTATACACTAATTAATTAATTACTTGTTTGCTATTTTAAAGTAATTATTTATTTTAGCCGTTACAATCTCTCTCGCCAGGTTTATTTATATTTTCTGTAATTTTATTGTACTGGTTTTACTGGCAAATGAAGTCATGTAACAATATTGTACATGCTATGCCATTTAGCCTTCTCTATTCCTCGAGGTTTTACACCTCATAGCCCTTGCGGGCTCTTTTAAGTTGGCGCATCGAGGCGCTAATATTTTTGCTTCCTGAACGTTCTTAAGGCGGCCGCCTACCCCTCGCTTCAATTGCGTTGCAGTGTGTTCATAAACAGGTTTTTTCTACAAAACAATTCTACGTGTGCCCATTGTACCAACGTTCGAAAAGGAAACACATTTCAGACAATGTCGGAACCTCATTGTTCAGACACAACGCTCATTAAAAACATTGTTTCTAAGCCCTCCAATATAGCAAAAAAAAAAAAAAAACGGTTTTTTTCAGACTGCCGTACTTCAAAAATATAATGACCGGATGTACGTGAAACTCAGATTGCGATGTGCATTGATCTTTGCTACAGACTTTCTACAATAAAATTATATGGTCACCGCATAGTGTCCCATAGTAAAAACTGTTCGGCGGGAACCTTGCATGCTAGTTCAACACTTGGCTCGAGAATAGAGGCGATATGCTTCTTGTCAAGCGTGGGACACTGGCTCTTATCGCTACGCTGTTCCAACGCGTAAAAAGTAGAAACTCGACACCGATGAAGACTCCTCTTAAGATGAAGACCTATGGCAGATCCCACGGAATGCACGGAATTGTTTCTGCCGCAATCCTAAATAATTAGTACACCAAAGGAATGTTTAAAATTTTAATTTTAAGTTTCAGCATTTTTGTAAATCCAAATAATTTTTATTCTTTATTTCTATGAGCACGACATTGTAGCCTGCAATGTCTTTATCCACTGTGATTTTTTTTTTAGTTTGGTGTATCAGTTGGTTTAAGCGTAGTCCTTAAAACGGAAACATGCGAAATATGACTTTAACGAGTCATTACGCGAAAACTATGAGAGATAAAAAAATTTCATAAGAGTCAAATTTAGTCACATTTTGTGTCTAAAATAAGAAAAAAAAATATCTGCTACAAATAAAAAATAAAATAATGATGATGGAAATTGCGTTAGATCGCGCCCTTAAGGGGGCGGTTCACCTCAGTTTTCAACGCCTTTTATTATTTTTATATTTGTACCAGACACAAGACTGACCTAGCCTCGGGCTGGAAACACTATCTGACGATGATAACGATGATGATATTGATGACAATGATGACGATGAGTTCCGAATAGGGACGGATTAGATGGAAAAAGATTTTACATATTTTCATTAATGTTGTATGTTTTAGCTCTAATCAGTTCATCAGTGTTACACAAATTATACATGTAAAAATTGAAATGTTTACTGTTAACACATCCTTTGATAAAATGCTGTGCCACTATAAGTCCTTGTAAGGTGGAGTGTTAGACAATTTATTTGTATTTTCAGATTTTGAGCTATAACACTTATTTAAATTGTTTTATCAACATATTCTCTTCAACAAGGCATAGGATATATTTTTGGTAAACTCCTTGACATAATCCAAAATAGAATATTTCATTAATTTGTAATGCAGAATCATTACAAGATTATTAAAGGTTAACTTTCAAGAGTTCTCTTGCAATTTTTCTGCATGACAAATTAAAGAAAGATTCTATTATTGATTATGTCAATCAGTTTACCAAGAATATGTCCTATGTTAGTAAAAGGGAAAATTTTGGTAATACAATTTGAATAAGTGTTATGGCTCAAAAACTTAAAATGCAATAAAATTGTCTAACACTTCCCACTAATAATGACTACATTATACACATAGCTTTAAAACATTAAGCGAAACATAACAATAAATTTAATGAGAATAACTTATAGACTAAAGTAAACAGTGATAGAGAGAAAGAGAGAGAAGGAAAGCATAAGACACGGTTATCTATGCCAATTAACATGACAGATGTAGTGAAGATAGAGGTTTAGAATGGAGCATGCATCATACTAAAAATTTTAAAACCATGGTCATATAAAGTAATGAGCGCAGTCAGCATTGTACAAATACCAGTTGTACATAGAGCAAAAATGTTATATAATGCCATATTTACCAGTATATTTTTTAGCAAATGGTGGTAGTGTTAAAGCGAGCAGCTATCATAATCACGAAATCAGGTAATATTCTCCGGGAAAAAAATTCATAACTGATGTCAGAGAGCAAAAAATATTCAACTAAGATAATTTTCGTCACTAAGGACTTTGCAGAACAGAGTGACTGGCAAGCGAGTAGTTGATTTAGCAAATAGTGCTTCCAATACATTGTGTGTGCCAGGCGATGGAGGTCACCACCCCCGAGTACGAGGGGGCGGCGGGGGCGGCACGACGGCCGGCGGCTGTGGAGAGCACGGGCCAGCGGCGGCGGCGGCTGGAGGCGGAGATCAGGCTGCTGCGGCGGCAGGCGGCGGCGCTGTTCAGTCCCCCCGCGGAGAGCTGCGCCGTGCCCTGAGTGGCGTGGTCTCCCGCAGCCACTGCGCATGCGCGGCTCAAGGGTGTGTGTCCTCGGCGCGGTGGACGGGCACTAACGTGGAAACTGGCGGAAACCACAACACGCACTTCGTAGTGCTAACAAATGAAACTTGAGACTGGATACTCGGTTCTATTCCGTTGCAACTAGTACGTCAGCTGCAACACAAGTCGTTGTCTTCGATGCATGCATTTATCTGCATTTTGATACGAAATATTTATTAACTTTTCTTTAATTTACATGTCTGTAGGTAACAATAAAAGCAATGGTATATATTTTATGTCATTATTTAAATTTTCGTAATATTTATATATATATAAAAAAAGAGGCTATCAATTATAAGTCATTCGGGATAAAGTATGCACTAAAGATTTAACCTTTGAAAAATATCACTAGCAGTTCATATTAACAATACTTACGTTATTGTTTGTATGGTTGGTAGCAAATCATCGCATGTAGTCCCGTGTATTTTCCTATTTGAATACAACATTAGTGAAAGAACATAAAATTAAATTGACCTCTCTGCATTTAATATACTTTAAAAATGTATTTACGATCTTATTGACGTTGCTACTGAATGTATAATTTGACTTAATTAGCGCCAGTACAAAGTGATGCTACCAGGCCGTTGCACGTGGCCGCTTGCTCCACGCTTCAGACAGTTCAAAATTCCACCGACAGGTGGCATCAGAGAAAGGTTTTCGCCCTGCTTGGAAGCGAGTTGAATCAGTGTGTGTTTGTCCGTTGTGAAATAATTATGGGCATCTGATAAACACGTTCAAAAGTATTAGAAATGACTACGAATATCACTGTCAAATGATGTGAAGCCATTGGTAATCTTTAAATTGCTTGTTTTACGTTCACCAGCCTGAGTATCTGTAGTTCTAAACATCTTTTTTGTTGCACACGTTAAGAAAATACGTTATTTCTTGTTTCTGTTAAGGCCCGGCCTACAGTGACACGCAAGCACATACGTATCACGAATACGCAAACGCAAGACACTCCACGTGTCTTCTACAATGTGACGCAAGTGGACACGGATACGCATCCGGAAACGCAAGAGAGTTGGTCAACTCCGAACTCTCACGTATCCGTGCTTGCGTTTAGCCAATAGCAATCGAGCATTCCGCCACCATTGAGTTTTCACGGTTAACAATCAAAGTCGCCTTCATGCACTCTATTTACAATTATTGCTACTGAACACTTTTCGTGAAGTGCCGTTTGATAAATTAAACATACGAAAAAAAAATTTCATCGTAAAATATTGTTTAAAATATTGTTCAATTATCAGTTTATCACATTTCTATTGCCATAGAAGACACGTACAACAAATCTTGCTGTAATATTTGTAACATACTTAACTACAAATAAAAGTGAAATTAATTTTTACTATTGTCGGAAATTTACACGAGAAATACCTTCTTTTTCGTTTCATAGGTTGCAAGTACGTACGTTTACGAATACGTTTTCATGCATTGTAGAATAGAAAACGTATTTCACTCCGTGTGATCGTATCGTTTGCGTGTTGCGTATCCGCTTTCTTACGCTTCCGTTTCACTGTAGAACGGGCCTAAGTGCGTCGTCGATGTTTGCGTGCGTTATGTATGTTTTTAGTAGCCGTTTTGAGTTACAAATTCAAATATACTATATCCGCATTTACGAGATTAGTAACGGCAATAGTGTGTGTTGTATCAATTAGAGACGATGGCCAGAAACCAGTGTTATAAGACGTTAACTCGCAGGAATTGAGAACTAAGGTTACTATTGATTATAGCTTAAATTCAGCTCTTGTACATTCAATGAGTACATATCGTAGATAACATCAGTGTAATGAAGATGTAAACTTAGTACAACGCTATGTAAATAAAAGCACGTGGCAGTATTTATGTTTATATTCGGAGGAAAGATATAAACTAGCAAAAAATAGGAGTTAATGAGGGCTTCTTTGAGTGCTAACTTATTCTGAATCACCTACAGTTTGTATTTTTTTAATGTTTGTTACCTAAGAACTTTTTCGTTTATAAACTGATTTGGAAAATTCTTTTTTTTTTTTTTTTTTTTTAAA
>PNEQ01064447.1:0-56985 GCA_003012365.1 Medauroidea extradentata | reverse complement strand
ATATATATATATATATATATATATATATATATATATATATATATATATATATATATATATATATATATATTGCTTCAACAAAAAAATGAATTTTATATAAAAGAATATAAAAGAATGGCATTTTTATCACCTAAATTCTAATAATATATATCAACTTACTATGGGGGCTTTAAAATTACATGATTATTACTGAAAATATTAAAAAAAACAGCATATTTTTATAAGTTCAATTATTTAGGGCAAGAAAAATAAATCTGTAACATGTGACAATAAAAGTAATGTCACCGTTAACATCATATCAACATAAGTTTCAACATGTTACAAAATCGTAAGTTAGGAGATCTCAAAAGCAAGCATGACCGAGCTGGGAAATATACGGAGTTACGTTTCTCTCTTCCTTCTATCTGTTACGTGATTTATTACAAGCTGTACGACTGGCTTTATTCTAAATATTTATCCTATGGAATTTTGCTATCGGGCAGCTGAAGGATGGTTCTGTTTCACGAAAATTTTGAACTGCCATGTAAACAGCATGCATATTATAACCAAGAATTAAAACAATTTTTTCTTTATGTAAGTTTCCTTGTAGAGCTCCAAAACAACTAAATTTTTACAATACTTTAAGAACTAACTGTTGCCAAAGTGATGAAAAACAATAGTAGAAAGCGCCGCAGCTATTCGAAACCGAGAAATTCATTGTCCGATGTCGTGACTTATCTCAGTATAGCATTATCGTTCCCTTCATATCTACATTCGCTTACTTCGGGAGCAGATGACGGCAGAACGGTGCGAGAAGGAATAAAGACACCGTTCATGGGCCACCCATAGAAGGTATGCAAGGACAGGAAAGATGATGTACTAAGCAGGATCGAGTTCAGGGAATACACGCCAGGAGCGGTAGTGCACAGTGTCACGGACCGTAGATTGGAGAATTCGTACGCGCGCTGTCGTAACATCCGCTACTACACATGCAATTCAAAAGTTATCTAAACCAAACAAAAAAAACACGAAAGTAGAATAAACATATGATTTGAGGTAGTTGTGTGGAAATAGGACATTCCCTAGCATAATAAACTGAAATCATGAGCCTGAAGTAAGTAACGTACTTTGTTTTAAAATATTACATAATATTTTCATCCTTTATCCAACAAACACATTTATTTTAAATTTTGTTTTATGTACCTTAAATTATTAAAGGAACTATACACTTGAATTTTAATGGTTAAAAAACTGTTTAAATTTGAATCTTTCTTTCATCGAGTCACCCCAAAATAAACACGTTTAATTGTGGTTAGTTTCAAAAAAATTGTAAACCAATAAAATTAACTTAGGGCAACCAAAACTACGTAACTAAATTAAATATGCTATGTTTCACAATTTTGACACACATTTACAGTATACCATGCACCAATTCCCTTAATTATGACCTGATACCAGAGAAAGACGTGTAGTACTACCATACCCTACACTGAGAAAAAGAAAGAGGTGCAATGTTCATGCGCCCTAAGAGTTCCTTTAATCAATAAAAATTCACTAGGGTTACACGTATATTGGTAGGATGACATGTTAAATATACATAATCTACACATCATTTTCTACTATGCGCGCTGGCGTGTGCGCGCGACACAATATACTATGATATAGAAACTACTCGTATTTGGAATTGCTGTAAATGGGGAAAAGGAAAACTTGGCATGTTAAAATGCACTGTCCTGTGCGGACTCGAGCCCTGTATATTCGTTCATTGCTCCTGTCCCAGTGACGGAGTATACACAGTGGATTCTAGCATGTATCTAATTTAACTCTCGAATTTTTCCATCCCCTATGTATTTACTGTACTAAATATAATGTGGTAGTAAGCATTGACGATAAATATGGCCAGCGAATGCGCTTAAGTTTAGGTGGCTGTTCGTTTCAATTTACGCTTTCCTCTAGTATATTTCGACGTTCACTATCCAAATTATTCTCACTTGTTTTGAGGTATACTAGTAAATCACAGACGTATAGTGTCACAGTTACTGAATTCAGATTGGTGGAGTCAAATGAAAGAAATATCTGAGCAAAGAAACGCTGCCAATAACCATGAAGCAAAGTTCACGATATGCACGTACGACAGTGAAACAAAATGGTGCCAAAATCTCTTTGCGAAACCAAAACTACCGGTCCTTTACACGGCCACAGAATATTTAGGCATACAGAAATGCAATAGCCGGTAGGACAGCGAACTCGGTCACACACGCAGCAAAATGGCTTCCCTGGCCGGCTACATGGTGGAGATGCCTACCGCCAATCAACGTAAGGTGGCTGCCCTGCTAGCCGGCAGCCATGTCAATAGGAAACCTGCCGTAACATGCAGGAGCCAAACAGACACGGGGCTGGAATCAACAGCCTTGGGCAGCCAATAAGCGACGAAGTTCACCCGTATCAAGCGAGCAGCCATGTCATTTCACGTCTGTATTACTATTTAGTATGTGGTATAGCGTTGCATACAGTAGTAGGGACTGGAGAGTAAATGTGCTGACACGTGTCCATTTACTGCCTTTCCCAGAGACATCCCCTCCCCACTTCAAACGTTGTCCTCGTCGAGTACATGTACGGCATCCATCAGCACGTGTGTCCTCTCCGGGTTAGAAACAAAAGTGAAATTTTCGGTTGACAACTTCCCGCTGCCAGTTCCCCCACTGCCCCTGCCCCTGGACTGAACCGGTCTGTGTGGCGTGTGAAAGTAGCCGTGACGGTGAAGAGAAAATACATTCATTACAACCGCCGAGTTGGGAGACAAGACATGCTCGGTTTGTGTCGAGACACACACACTATCCACACCACCGACCTCTCTGTATGAACACAAGCCGCTGTCTGCACAAGTTTGATTGCAAGACTACATTCTGCAGTGAAAAATTAATTGTTATTCCTATTTATGAGTGAGAATCAGACGAACGTAAGTTTAAAATGACGATTTTTAGGTTATATCAGTAAAGCATCTATAGTAGAATCTGATTTTGCATCAACCCATCACAATATTAGTTTATAAAATGTTCTCCTTTCATAATTTACTGAGGTTGCAGTTGCGTAAATCGTATGTATATTACAACCATACAAATGTAATTCCGAACCAGGGACATTCGTCCTACAACTGGATAAAGCAAGTATATTAAAAATAATAACCCTCAATGTCGGCAGGCTGAGTCATTAAATAGTAAGAAAAGTAAATAAAAATAAACAACTTACGTCTTGAAATTTTGTGAGTCGTTCTTGTATGTATTAACATTGGAAAGACATTCCCTGAGTTTTTAGAAATCGTTTTGCTAGAAATAAGGAATAACAACACAATTTGTTAATGTGGCCCTAGAAATGAATTTCTGAATACAGTGGAATCCGTACATTTTGTTCGCTACTGAAATTATTTTCTTTATTAAAAATAGTGTAAAAATGCAAACCGACTAAAAGACAAAAAACTTACACTGTAAATATTTTACATTAGAATTTTTCCATAAACTGCTTTCCGAGACAAGAAAATATCTAAGGTTTTCTATCACGTGATAATATCTCGCAGGATTTATGCAATAATACATGAAGCACTGGAAACATTAACAAAACTTTTGGTGTCAAACATGTCGGAGCCCGAGGACTTTAACGCGTCTTAACGTAAGAACAAATACAAACTTCAAACACAGAAGCACGTGGCATGTATACAAAGAGCGACATTCCACGGGAAAAGTTGACTGTATGCTTTGTTAAATTTACTTATTACGTTATTTGTTTCAGTTTAGCCGGACCAATGAGAATTTTGGAATTCTGAACCTGCTTGTTTGTGGTTTCTCTGCAGACAGTAGGCTACAGTCGTATCAAATAACCTTCGACCAGTGATTTGTTTAGCGACTAGTGTGCACGCCTCCCACCGAGGGGATACCCGAATTCTCTCTGTCTGGAACCGTGCGTTAGTTCAGCGTGTTCCTCGGGTTTTCTTCATGTCTCCCCACCTCTTCATTAGGGCGCTGCTGGCCTCATATCAATCACTCCTTACATACTCTGAAGCATTTCTGTTAAGGGTCGGCATCAGTCGCTGTATTGAATTATTTTATTTTTCGCTCTTATGAAATTATGAGAAGAAAAAAATATGAAATGTGTTACTATAACATCAATTATATTTACCCTGCGCTACAATAAAAGCATCGCAGTTCAACTTTCAACGCGTATTTAAGTCATTATCATTCAAACAAATTAATATTACAAAAAAAATTACTCGACTGATTACGGCTACAATATACAATAAAAGTTCAACTACGATGCTTTTATTGTAGCGCACGGTAAATAGAGTTGATATTATAGTAATACATTTCACAGTTTTCTTCTCAGAATTTCATAAGAGCGAAAAATAAAATAATTCAATATGGCGACTGATGCCGAGCCTTAAGGTGGCCGCCTGCCGAGGCCGCCGAGCAGTGTGCATAACTTCAGCCGTCTATCGGCTGAAAATTGGTGTTCTTGCGGTTCATTTATAGGCGTTAAAATCTTGCCGCAGAATATTTTTTAATGTATAGGAATGTGCAATATACCTTTATACTTAATACTTATTACATCGCGTAATGATAGTCACCATAACATGTCGCATATAGGCGAGTTGTAGGCGAAAACACTGCAGCTAGTTCAGTGACCTGCGCATAGAGGCTAGGGCGATGTGCTATGCGCGTGCTGTGTCGTCCTTACCGCTTCCGCACTTCAAGGCCTCGGACGTACTGAACACGTTCACCCAGGCGTCCCCCTTATACCTCGGGCAACGTCGCTTCACTCGCCCAACTAACTGTCGCAACACGCGTTATCGCGTCTTCCTACGCTTCCTATGGTATGTTCCAGTCAAGGTTCGCTGGAGACGAGAAGCAAGCTTGGCGCAGGTTTACTTCAGTCGCCTTGCGGCCGCAACCTTTCAAGAGTCTCCGTCCAAGGTCACCGTCAAGGCAGGTGTCACTTCGCCCTTGATGAACCTGACCTTAGGAGATTCGCTTTGAATACGATTATAAACACTCATAAAGACGCTGCCACCGCTTCCAACAGACCTCGCTGAGCAAGGCAATGACAGCTCAGGACAGGAAGATCTCTCCGAGTACCGCTTCTCACGTCTACGTTAGTTTGTTTAATGAACGAAATATTTTTGTTGCGTATCGGGTAACATGACGGACGTCTAAAAAAAAATACTTCCGTGTATTCATTGTTTGGAAAATAATAAAGCAAATAGTCCTAGTTGTGTAGCTTTAAAGAAAGAGTTTGGATGGATAAGGAATCAATGTAAAATAAATAACAACTCATTTATCAAATTGTAAAGTTAACTGCGTAAAAAAAGGTGGGTTTGTTAAGTTAAAAAATGTTCTAGATTACTCGTTAAGTAATACGTTTGAAAAACTGGCTAAGTTTATTATATGTGAGCATTTATTCAATAATAAATATCACGTAGCATACTATTTATTCATTCGAAGAAATCAATAAGGCTAACCCATCAAGACCTCATTTAATTTAACATTTGATTCTACAATTGAACTCCTTGGCTGCAACAATAACGTCATCTATCACCTCTCATAGTCAACCACTACTTTCATAAAACTGATGCAGGAACAGTATTGTCACCTGGCTGCTGCAGTAATGCGCGCGTGGGTCTCGAACCATTACTACCTACTCGTCGCTCACCTTAGCGATCAAGGTCAACGAGGATCCAGTTTTTCTTTTTACCGTGACCATCATGAAATGCATGCGAGTAAGAAGGCTGTAGGATATTAGCGTTGAAACAGCGGCTATAAAAGTACGGCTGAAAAACACTCGTCAACTCTTTATACTCGCAAAAGTGCAGCTACAAAATTATTTGTTTATTAAGAGTTGCAGGGATGAAAAGTTCTTACTTCCACTTAATTACAAAGTTTGGTCATCCTATGATACAAATGTCAAATTTCTGAAAATTATCAACTGTGCCAATCACATTACAAGAACAAAACCTAATTTATTTATTTTCGGGGATAAATAGCTATAGAGATAAAAAATACACTTACGGGCTTATTGGGTGGCAAGTGTACAGTAAGTAAGTTTTCCTTTTTATCCACGGGATATCGCTGTAAGCTCAGTGGAGGACATAGGTATTTTCTTGAAAGTAAGTAGAGGACAGGATAACGTGTTTGTTCTGCATAGTTCCCAATATAACATATGGCGTATAACACACGAAAATATGCATAATTTAACATATAATGACAACATTGTAAAATAAAACATTAAAAAAATTATACTTTCTAACATTATAAATAATCATACAAGTTAATACAATTTAATAACTTTTTGTGATTAGGTGAGGTGAAAGAGCTATTCGGCCCTTCAACAGCAAGGTCTTTGGAGCTGACGAGGGTGAATATAGGTGAAGGTACAGCACAACATCCATGTCCAAGTTAGGATTCGAACCCAGGACCTCTCGTTGCGTAGATCGGCACCTGTCTTTATTCTGTGATTAGTTTGCAAAACGCGTACCATCCTTGAGTGATACAATATGTACTGGAAGAAAGCGTATCCACTTTTATACAGTCATTATGTATTTCTTATGCTGACATGCAACTTAGAAGAAAGAGCAACTGCTCAGTACTAATTAGACTATAGTGTAAAAGTCAAAGACTTCCAAGAATACTATCGGTAACAAGTAACCTAAAGTAATTCAGATTTTCACTGCAACGGTCCTCTTAATGCAACACGCTATTGAGTCCATGAATGAGAATTGATGACTCAGGCAAATATAGTTAACTCAGTCTCGCGTACCGCCACGCCACTCACGAAAGTGGAGAGAGTTGTACTACAGCTGAAATTGATAATATTATATACGCGACGCTCACGCTTGCCCTTGCAAATATTTAACGTAAGTATTTTTATTGAAATATTTCGACGAGGTGGCCGGACATGACGCCAACAGTTCCTCCCGCACTTACCTTTACTTCTCCCATTAAAATCTCGACGACTCTCACAGCTTAACTTTTGGCGGGATAAAGTCCCCAGTGTACAATAACCCTTGGGCACGCCTTCCAGCCAATAGAAACCCTGGACTACCTAGCTCCGCCCCTCGTGAGCAAAACGTCGCGCTACCCTTGTCCGTTATTTATTGGTTTGTCAAAGCTCAATTATTTCACATTTGTTGACATACCCTTGATTACAAAATATTACTTACATTGATCTGCTGTAACTAAACTGACGCCGATAGCTAATCAAATAAATCAAATTAATCCCCACTGCCAGGTTGTTACAGTAGTACTTTGCAGAGGGGGGGGGGGGGGCTGCCGGCCGACCCGGACCTTTTGTGACGGCAGACCACCCCCTCAACTGACTTCGAGGCACTTAAATCTAATATTACAATTAAATTACCATTTTTTTCAGTACCAATGTGTTAAAATGGTTAATTTGATACCCGACACGAGGTATCTACAATCACAAATGCCATTTTCTTCAATTTACATAACTAATTTTACTGAGATTACAAACGTTTCTCTTTGGCCCGTCACATTGTAATCCAGGTACGCTCGAATGGGTACATAGTTTCTAGAGCATATTTATTGTCACGAGTTGAGGACAGGTTTTATAAAGAATACATGTGAGGAGCAAACTTTCCAAACCCCAAACGTGCTCACCTAGTTGTAGAATAACGTAAGAAAACTCATGTCTTGTAATAAATACTTACCAAGAAGAAACATTACTTTTTTCAATGGGATATGTATTCAGACTATTCAGCTTATTGAATGTGAGTTTATAGTCAAGTGTAGGACACCTACTTTATTTACCTATAACGGATGTTTAATTCATTTCCAGATTTTTGGACATGTCTGGTTTTTAATGTTTGTTCCTCACAAAATAGTAGGGATAGGAAAAATTCGCTAGTTCAATGACCTGCATGATAGAATCTAATGTCCTATGCATACACAAGCCCCGTCTATTCGATCATTGTCTGCTGTTTGAATGAGTAGCAGCAGGTAATGGACAAATGGTAGGGCTTCGGTATACACAGGATAATGGCTTTTATAATGTTGGTCGTTGAACTTACGAAATATTCCTAGCCCTACCAATAAAGTAAAAGTCACGCGGCACACAAAGAGGAAGAGAAGATAAAAATGTGAGGTTGGGTGTATTTATCTATTTACTCCCAGTAGAAAGAACATGCGTGAAATCTAAACGCGCTGTTAGTGGACCTGATAGCAAACATACCCATGACCCCGGAGAGGACTCGAACCCGGAACCTTGTGACGTGAAGGTCGTTAATCGGTGACCTTGTGTATGAGGTCACGTGTTGCATGTAAGCACGCCACTGAGTCGCTGCATTGCACAGGAGCAGAAATATATACTTATGACAGTAGTGTTAGCTTGACACTCTCGTCATTGCCTGTTTGTTTCAGTCCCCGTCTACGATTATCCACCTTAGGAAAGACAACACTTTTTTTTTTCGGCTAGCTGTTTCACCTAGCTCTCTAAGTCATCACTTGTGGAACTAACGAAAAAAATAAATGCGACGTTAGCGCTCAACGCGGTGTCTCCATTCACTAATGATAAAATTGGAGGTAAGGGAAAGCTGGTACACTTTGTATTATTTTAATAATTTCAAAATACTTTATGCTCACTATACAAATTTGACTAACGTAATGGTAAATTTGTAAAAACATGGAGAAAGCCAACCTAATAAAAGTTATTTAAAATATAGGAATTATAAATCGTTCTTTCTTACACGAGTTCTAAGAGTGATTCTGTATGGACTATGTTTATTCCATCAGACGGATGGACTATACTATTAGTTTATAGTCAATCTTGAGACTATAATTTTTCACAGCGGTAAGACTCCTTTCGGCACAAATATCTCTCTCTCTCTCTCTCTCTCTCTCTCTCTCTCTCTCTCTCTCTCTCTCTCTCTATCTATCTATCTATCTATATATCTCACACACCTCAGTGGACAATGAGCTCGCAAAACATTTAAATGTGAATTTAAAAACCAATCCGAAAAATAATATATAAATTTTTAATATGCACCTTGTCACTCAAGAATATAATGCTAAGTTTAACTTACTGTGTGTGCCACGTGTATTATGTGGCAACATAACAGCAATGAATATTTTTCAAGTTCACAAATACCGTGTCACATGAATTTCGAAACAACGTCGTTCATTTGAACAACGTAATATCCTCACAAAATAAACATGCAGTTCTGAAAATTATCGATTCAATAACTAAAATCAATATAACTATAAAACGTAAGAATGTCACATCACACTTCACACAGGCAATCGCGAACACTTAACGTTCTACGTATGCGATATAAATTAAATTGCAAGTGATAAGGCGATATTCTGGCCAACCATGCCAAAATATTTCACTCGAGTTACAAAAATTCTAAACACAACACCGGATTATTTACGAACCTTGCCACAAGTACACTGTACACTTAATACCGTAAATAAACATATTGCATAAACCACTCTCCAAAAACAACCACTTATGTTTGTTACGAGAACTTATACCAAACAAAAACACAATTTTTTTTATCGTTGAGAATTCACATTTTATGCAAACACGTTGAAGGATTTCCAGCAAAGATTATCCGAGTCCCTCCGAAAACGACAAAATTTAATCTCCTTTGGCTTTGACGTTCATCTCATTGCCCACCGTCAAAATACGTTATTCCCACCAATACTTGACACACCACGCACTTTCCTACCTAACCACAAACCGCCATGCGCCAATCACGAATACATGGGGACTGGAAATTTTCGCGAAGTCAGTGACCTGTAGGCTAGAATCCATTGTACTATGCATACCCAAGCCCCGACTATTTGTCCACTAACTGCTACTCAGTGGAACAACAGACAATGAACGAATAGACGGGGTTTGAGTATGCATACTACAGGTAATTGAATTCGCGAAATTTTTCAGTCCCTACTGATACAACATAAACAAAGATAACAGAAACGGAAGTAACAAAAAACGTGCCGGAACACTTATTTGTCTTCGTCACTCACGAAAACACTACACCATTCACGATTTCCCTATCCGAGATAACCTCCTCCCCCAATGCCCCCTCCCCCTTGTACTCGACGTCTTATCATTGCTATATTGAAACAAAAATAGATTTTGCGGTAAGGCAAGTTTGCACTGGCTAATAATGAATAAAATATGTTCTTTACTGAAATAAAAGTTGACTGAATGTACGTCAATATAAAATAATAGATTTTGCGGTAAGGCAAGTTTGCACTGGCTAATAATGAATAAAATATGTTCTTTACTGAAATAAAAGTTGACTGAATGTACGTCAATATAAAATCCGTTTATTTTATTGTTCCAAGGACGTAGTGTTAATTTGTTACTATGTAAATACCTAGTTACTTGCTCTCCCTCTCTCTCTCTCTTACACACACACACACACACACACACACACACACACACACATATATATATATATATATATATATATATATATATATATATATATATATATATATAATGTGTGTATGTATATGTGGGGCAAAACTGTACCAGCGGCACCCTCGCCAGCCGTGGCCGAGCCTACTTGCAGCCTGGAACGACCTTGAGTGTGGCCATTGCCTCGCTCCTAGTCAGTGGTATGTGGGTCAGTTGTCGGTCAGAGGTCGACTGGCGATATGCAAACCAGGTCCTCGTCAACGTACCCCCACCCCTTCTCCCTCTCTCTTTTCTCTCCTCTCACCCCTGAGAACTATAGGTGCCACACGCTAAGTTCAAGCTTTCAGAAAAACGCCACTGTTGCACACTGGAAATATTACATTTAAAACTGTACACATACTTAAAAATGAAACATGATAACGTAATATTTTTATTTTATATAATTGCAAGCCACTAAAGGTACACATTTCTGTGCCGTTTGTCGACATGTGCATTTATGAAAGGCTGAACTTACCGGGTGACACCTATACACACTTCCGAAACATATGAGTATGACTGTTAACATTAGCGCAATAACTTCTCAATCAACTACTGAAAATAAAATCATTACTCTGACTACACGAACAAGTACAGTTTTTTTTGACAACCGAAAAAATGCAACTTCAAAACTAAATTCAATATTTTGTTGTCGTGAAACAGTGTGTTAACATCATATTAATTTATTACGCCCAATAAGATTGCATTTTCATATGCATTACATACGGTAGTGTAGTAATTTTCACAATTGTCTTTAATACTGTTAATATTAATTATTAATACATAATACGCATACATAAAAAATTACAAGGCCATTACAACATATATAATACCACGGGGACGAAACTACACTAGCCTATTTAATTAGATCTATTATAAGGACTTTACTCACCCTTGTGAAAACACAAAATTATACAACCTCGAGCGTATATATATATATATATATATATATATATATATATATATATATATATATATATATATATATATATATATATTTTCTATAGAGAATCTTTGTTGTGACACCTAGCGAAAAATGTGCGGAAACACTACAATTTAATACATTTATAAATTCGTCTTTGCAACACTTGTTGGGTAATCTTTTACTGTATTGAAACGTGAAACATTTGATACCAAAATATGCACAACAGTTTTCCTTGCAACAATGTTAAAAATTAACTGAATACGAGAATGCCAAGCAGATGTAAACAAAAAACGTAACCAGACTAGTATTTTGCACGATAAAGAACGGAAACCGGTTCAAGATGCCGACATACTACAGCGAAACGTTCTACACATGGCGAAATATTAGAGAATGCTGTTTGAAAGAAAGATACTCACCGCTACACTGAGTTAATAGCACTGTTTCGGCAAAGTACCTTACACCAGCTGATCGATATGATGGTGTTACTCCACAACATGTCAGGGAATAGGACAAGAGCTCTCTGTGTAAATATGCTCGAAGATAATAAACGCCTAGAAACCAAATCATTGTGCACAGCAGATCGAAAGGCATTTAACAGAAAATGGAAGTTGCATGGGTGGCGCTGTTGCGCGCGTCAACAATAATACGGCCTTTATGAGTCGAGCATTATAGTGGCCGCCTACCAAGGTCGATGAGCGTTGTTTTCAGCGCTTCGGACGTAACAATATTATTGAAAAACTGCTCGCCAAGCGTTGATTTTTGTCTGCTTAGGAATAGTACTCAAAGAACGTTACACACATGTATACACATTTCGGGCCCTCCATGTATTGTATCTCTAAAGTTTATTCGTAGCCCCTGTCTAAAATAAAGAAAATGGATGCTTTTGTAGTCCTTTTTAGCTATGAAAATGTTGGTGTACAATCTTTTAAAAGGTATAACCGTGTACAACAGACCTTTACGTTTAATAATACATTTTAAAATCATAGATTAAACACTGTATGTCTCATAGAGGCGAGTTGTCGGCGAGAAGACTGCACGTCAGTTCATTGACTTGCACATAGAGGCTAGGGTGAGGCGTGATGCGCGTGTAGTGTCGTCCTTACTGCTTCCGCACTTCTAGGCCTCGAACGTGCTAAACACGTTCACCCAGGCGGCCACTTTATACTGGCGTAGGTATGTATGTTCCAGGAGTTATTTTCAAATACATGCATTTTACTTCGTTTTTCTGTCGGCAGTGTTTCAGGATTCTGTCCCCTTGATGCTGGACAATAACGCTGATCGCCTGAGCAAAATTAATATTTGTGATAATGCCTCCTAAATATGAAAAGTGGGACAGCCAGAAAAAAAACTGTATAAAATTCAGTTAACCGAGTTACTAGACTGGGAATTCATAACTATAGATATGAATTGTCGGGCGAAAGAAAAAAAATACAGTGGGTTATTTTCAGTTCGCCAACATAGGCCTACATGTTGTAAATTAATAGGTGTTACAAGTCTCAGTAGTATATGGGTATCATGTTAACATAATCACTTGTAAAGGCATGGCCCCAAACACAGTGGTCGGACCCCCCCCCCCCCCCCATATAAGGGTGATGCCTGTTGGCAAACATCCTGAGCCCATTACAGTAGGCCTATTCAACGTAATTAAATGTTTGTGGACTTATTCGTTTGTTCGTTTTAAGGTCTTCTTTGTCTGTTGTGTGCCGAGCTGCATACACCCTGCTTCATATTTCAGAAGTGTTACCAAGTAAACAAAGCATTTATGGTCACGAGTCCATGAACGTGAGATCACGTGGTAAGGCTCTCAGCTGTAAACCACGTAAATGATGAAGTGACATTCGAACATTAACTGTAAACCAATGAATACCGCATCTGTAACGTGCTGACCTTGCGGAGGCCCTAGCCAGTCACCACTGTTTATAGACATGGGTAGACGAAAAAAATATGTTCACCAGGTACCATCGAGCTGTGCATCATTTATGCACACTCTGTAGATGTAATACGTGGCAGACCGGTCGAGGACGCCAGAGGTATGTCCGACAGGGCAGGACTGTATAGAATGTTGTAAAACTGCGTGTCAATAATCTGGGTAACAATTTTCACATCTAGAAGAACAAAATATTACATGAACATAAGCCCCAAAAAAGTACCGTTATTGTACTACAGGTCTCATGACAAACTGCATGGCGAGAGGACTAAATAATATAACTGTGGAATGTTAAATCGGACAATGCATACCGTTTAAAATACGACTCGGCTGGTATGTAGGTACCAATACTAGCTGGAATGACATTTCACAGCACTCCGCCCGCTATGCACTATACATCACATACTGTGAACTGTAGTGCAGATTGTGCATTTCCCAACTAATTAATGTTCATGTAATATTTTATGTTCCTCCAGATGTGAGGATAGTTCCTGCACAATATTGACATGCAATTTTGCACCAACCTGTATAGCTTTTATCAGTGGCGGTACATGTTTGAAGATGTGTCGACACAAGCAGGAGTGCTGAACCTTCACCTCCAGAGGACATTTGACTTTCACTCACACACACACTCTCTCTCTCTCTCTCTCTCTCTCTCTCTCTCTCTCTGCGAGGAGAACTGACATCGCTATTGTTGCAGTCTGCCAGGTAAGCGACTCACTTTCCCTCCTCTGCTAACTGCAATTATAAACATGCCGCAACTCCTGCACTCACAGTCGGGTTATACGTAGCCCAAGTGGCTTGTACACTACGTCAACAGTGATGCGGTACAACCATGTTTATTACGCAACAAGCAACATTCACTCTCCGTTGTTGTGGGTGAATTGGCGAGTAATTGCGTACTATACGAGATGATTCGTATTTTTGTACAATGGAGGTGTTCAACTTTCACAAGGACATAAAAGTTAAAAACGATAATAACTTTTTTTTTTGCACTCAAGCTGATAATCTATGTGCAAATCCATCTAAAATGAAAGGATGCCAGGGTACATCACATTTCATCAGTTGTTTTAGTGGTTCGTGTAATTATCGTATCACAGCCAAGGGAAGTGGTTATCTACCATAAATATTATGATTTTTCCTTTTAATTTTCTTGTATAGGTAATTAGTTTTTAAGTGCTCTGTTGACTGTAATAGGAGGTTAAAGCTACGTTTTATGCTATTAAAAAACTATTATTTCAGATTTGTAAGATGCAAATATCTCTACTGACACGTCCTAAAACTACATCACATTAAATCTAATCTTAAAGAAACAACTTTCCACTTACTGTTCCACAGTCTCAACATTGAATAGTTCTTCGCTGCGCCGGTAGGGGCATATAGAACTTCCCTTAAAAAAGTTATTTGCAGACTGCTGGTACAAGTTGATTTTAAAAGATGGCGTACGGTTTCAGGGCTTGAACCGCTATTTGCAAGTAATACGGAAGAAAACACGTTTAGAGAAATCCGTGTACCGCACGTTCAAATATGACATGTTCAAATGGGAGGGACGTGGAAGGAAACACGAACAGTCTCAATTGTTTTTTGAACGGAACTGAGATGTGTCTCAGGAAGACTTACCGTATGCTTTAGTCGCTCTGTATCAGTCTGAAGTGAGGTGCGCACGTCTCTACCGCCACAACAGCCGGTTGTGATCAAGCCGCAGTGATCACTTTACATCAGCACGTGAGGGGGGACGGTCAAGTTAATGAGTTTTATTGTTGGGTGTTGATAAGAGTCACCTAATACAACTTTCAGTTTCTGTCACGTGTGGTTAGAAGTACTGATCACAGATAACAAAAAAATATGTACGCAAGAGAAACTGACAGAATAAAGAAAGCTTGTAACATGAATATGAAGAGCCCTCTCTATCATAATCCACCTCTGGTGTACTGGATAACTTATTTACATATGTTGACACCGAATGAACGGGAATATAGTACGGTTTATCAAAAATCCACAAAGTAGACATGCCCGCAGACATGCAGACATGCCATTAGTTCATGCAGCTCCCCATGCCAAAATCCGTCCAAGTATCGGCTAAACATTGTCGAACCTCTAGCCGGCCAGACAACTACATTCATTAAAGACTCTAATCACTTTATTTCTGTATTTAGAACTCTTAGAGGTATCACCGTCCGCCATCCTTGTGAGTTTCGATGTCCAGAGCTTGTTCCCCAATGTTCCAGTAGCAGAAACACTTGCCATAGTGAAATACAAACTAGAAAATGACAGCACTCTTAGTGAAAGATCATCTATACCCATCTCATCCATAACGGAGCTCATAACACTCTGTGTCACCACAACATACTTTCAGTTTAAAGAAGATTTATATTAACAAACTGATGGCATGACTATGGAAACTCACTTTCACAATTCATAGCAAACATATTCAAGGAGAACCTGGAACAAGAGGCACTAAGTAACACAAAAAGTCTAACCAAAATTTGGCTGTGATATGTAGACGACACATTCCTTGTTTGGCAACATGGACTGGAAGAACTGACCGAATTTTCAGATCTCCTCAATTCACTCCGGCCATCAACACAGTTCACACATAAAATAGAATACAACAACAGCATCCCTTTCTAGACACCCTAGTTCCCAAAGAAAACCACAGACTCAGCACTAACGTGTACAGGAAACTGACACATGCTGGTCAATACCTGCATTTTGAATCTAACCATCGAACAAGTACAAAGTCGGGCATTGTTCGCACCCAAGCCAACCGAGCAGAAAAGATCTGTTCAGACAGAAAAACATTAATTGAGGAACAGTGTCACCTAAAGAAAAGAAGTCATGACCAACAAGTAGCCCAGATTTATCATTGAGAAGCAGTTAAGAGAACCCAATTCACCAAAGTGCGAAGTCACTGCAGACAAACCACCTTCCAGAACTCTTACTATTCCGTATGTTCGTGGACACTGAAAAAATAAGAAGGCTGGCCAACAAATACGACCTACGAACAACATTCCGTTCCAGCTCCATATTAAAAAACACTCTCACTAAAGTAAAACCCATAGCAGTTCAACTACATACCTGTGAATGTATATACCAAATACCATGCGAATGTGGCTGTCTATACACGGTGAAATAGGTAGAACATTATCCACTCGCATCAAAGAACACAAGAACAACATGCAAAAGGGTGAAATCCAGATATCTAGAACTGCCAAACATGCATGTGAAAATAGCCACAAAATACTCTGGGACTCAGCTAACCCAATAAGTCAGGAAAAAAGACAGAATTAAAAGAAAAATAAAACAAATCAGCTACATAGCCAGTAACGAAAACATCATAAGCGAACATAGCATTGAGCTGAAAAATATGTGGTTACGTTAATAAAAGAAGAAACCATGTTAGACAATAAAATAAAAAAGTTAGTTAACAGGTCTAAAAGACGGGAATAGATCGCAATTCCCGAAACGTTGCATTTTTTTTCGTAGTTTTTAACTTGTGTTGTATTTTTTTTATCTATTTCCATCTTTTTTCATATTGGGAATCTAGTTCTATTTTGTGGCTGGGTGTTGTGTCGATATTTGACAGAATTCTATCTCTAGAATTCTTTGTTGTCTAATATAATAATTATTAAAAAAAACTGTCAGAATTCATCAGGGATTTTTTTTCTATTTTCGTGTGTGTTTTACATTTTTTTTTCTTGTTCGTTTTCTTACTCTGTCATTCAACATAGGTTTGGTCAGCAAATGACTTATGTCCACAAACTAATAAATTCTAATTGCAAACTCCCATTGTAACAAACATTTAAAAATATCAATATAGATAGCACTTCTAACATGGGTGTTACTGAGACACGAAAGAAAACTTGCAAAGTCAGAACTGTTATACATGAAATCATTTATTGCGGTTAAGAATTGTCTTGCTCAAAATCGGTCATATCTTTGTCCTCTGATCTAACTAATTAACGGTGGACCACTAAACACACATCTAGCTATAACCACGATAGCAATGACAGAGATGACAAACTAGAGAACTTTGAAGTTAGGTTAGACTGCCGTGGCAGACCCGTATCCAAGATTTGTTTACTTAGCGCTCCAAATATTTCACTATAGTATCGGACTAATTACGATAGCGTAAACAATTGTGTAGTTTTCCTCAGGCGTTGCTAATGATGATTCACTTCCCCGTTGATATACATAAAACTATGAACACGGGCATAAACCCCCCCTCCCCCAACTCCTTCACCTATTACAAGCCTGAGACATGCGCCTGCGTAATTAACTTTGTAACGTATAAAAGTATTTTTAATGTTTGATGAAAATCACGGAAAAGTCTGAATATTAACAGTTGGTCATACGTACAAGTAGTCGTGCATACGATTGCTCGGATTACACGATTTAGAACAAATACAGTACACTGACATAAAGCTACTAAATATTACGTAATGCATATACGTCACAGCAGACACGCACAAAAACACGCACACGCACACTACATCGTTTACACATTTACTGGTTTTACAAACCGCTCGTCTTACGGTTAGGTTAAGTAGTTCATAATTGTGTTCATTAGCCGTACACGGAAGAATTGCACGTGCCCTTGGGAGACCATTTTACATAAATAAGAAACTAACAGTCAACGCCGAAGAAAATCTAGTATAGACTCTAAGAATACATGTAATTTATAATCTCAGTTGCAAGGTAAACATCCGAATAAATCACGAATACTATCTCCATTTGAAGAAAAAAAATTAAATAGGCGAGAAGTATTTGCCTTTTACTAGACCCGATAGCGATAGCTAATACGTCCTAGGCTCCACCATTAGTATCCAGTGTCATGTTGTACGCATGAAAAAAGTTGCTAGTCTTTATTTGAATGCTTCTGATTCATGTAATTTTCCCCCAAACAAAAGAAAATGCAAATAGAAGTATAAAACTGAGAACAATGGGATATTTAATAAGGAGCTGAATTTAAACGTTTGTTTGAAAACGTTACGCCAGCTGCAAAATGGACGAATCCACAGTTGTTTTAAGTCCTAGCTCGTTACCACAACAAAACGAGAAATTTTCAAGTCACTATTCATGACGTAATAATGAAAATAAAGAATGATGCGTGTTTGTCCGCTGTCTGGAATATTCTGTGATGAAATTTTTCCGCTTTTAAAATACGACGAAAAAATAACCGTTTCGGCCGTTCACACCATCGCGAAAGCAACATTAAATACACCGAAGAGGGAACCTAACCAGTGGCGGCTCGTGGTATGTTGCCAATTAGGGCTACAGTTGCACAGAGCTGTACAGGGCTGTGCGCTGGTTGACTCTACAGCCACAGACACGCTGACGTGTAGGTGCCCCTTACTACTAGTGGTCACGAAAGATCTGGTAAATGGCAAATATTTCATTGTCGTTGGTCTACGGCGCGTTCATCAAGAGTGTACAGTTCCGATTATCTGCAGCCCCACCTGGCAACAACCCACGAGCCGCCACTGAACCTAACACCGTAACACAAAAACATTTTTAAATGATATTCCTACGAAAACTGAACTAAAAAATGTTACACGGTTGTTAAAGGACAGATATATGTGACTGCATCAGTGTACACAATTTGGCAGCCAGGACAGACGACCCCCTTAAGAGCTTGTACAAAATTCGTTATGCGGAATTTTCCTTACGTCTTCGTGAGTTAAGATCTCAGGAATATTTCCTGAAAATATAACAATAAGGGCTTAGCTAACATCTTGAAATTTCGCGAACTCATTTGTGAAGGCGTTCGGTTTCAAAATTCTGTACATGTTCAATATTTTTGCTAAGGGGTTACTGTTAATGGAACTCTTCCTTGAGGACAGTGTATCAAAAGCGGACCTGCATGAAAACAATCGGTGACTGCCGCGCTACCTTGTCACACATTGTAACAGCAGACAATGTACAAATAGCTGTGGACAGAGTGTATACAGTACTGTAGAGTCCAGCCGACTGGTTTCTGAACTCGCGATATTTACAAATGCCTAACTATTAACTTACCTTACAGTACGAACATAGTGTATGAATAGGTAAACTAAAATAATGCAACAATTAAGGTAACATAAAATTTAACATTAACATTAATGAAACCCAAATAATAGATGGCAATTAAGTGCAGAAATACTCAAATAACTTTACAATATAATGCTCGAGATAAAGGCAGTCATTCCCTTTAATCTCAGTTAATATACGAAAAGAAGCAATTCCTGTCTGAAAGATGACACGTCGTCTCTCATTGCTACCACCAGCCTACCTCATACAGCAGACTATGTCATTGTACCAACACTTCTCGAAGCAATTCTGGTAGCCATTCACTGGAAAGGCATTGCAAAGTTGCAAATTATCATAGCACAACATTACTAATAACATGATTTTTAATCACGCCGCTTATTTTGCTTGAGCAAGATGATGATAGACGCACTGGAAAATTGCGGCAAAAGTGAACTGTTTGCTAGGTTCCAGTGTGCTACACTATAGTTGCTATCGTTTATTTGGAACAGTATATCTGTTTAACTTGCCCAGTTAGAACTGAACAGCTTTAACACAGAGTCTGAGTGATTTGTTCCAAACCTGTTCACACTTGTCACAAATTACATCGTCCAGTAATAGCAGGATAAAGAGACCACAGTTCATTGGAGACGATATTCGCGATTTCCCCGCGTCTCTAATGATAGTCGGGAGAGGATGGCAGAATCACTACCAACTTGGGCGGGAGAGCTGATGGGGGATATCGGGATATATAACCCATCCAAAAAAAACTGCTTGAAGATAAAAAAATTAGCTGTGTTACATTCACAATTTAGGTACAAGATCTGCTGGCCCCTGGACCACTTCCCCCCCCCCCCGCCTCATGACATTTGATCGGTGTCCACTTATTATGTTGTGAAAATTCTCATGTTAGTATCCCTCCTCCCCCGAACAAAACTCCTGGCTACACATCTGAGAGCCAGTGACGTCACTTGACCGTTAGACGTGGAAAAGCCCCAACACGGCCACGAGTGGAGGCAATGTCCGACACCGGATCTACGGCCCACCAGCGAGGACACGTCGCGCCACTGCACGAGGATCTAGGTCGCGTCTATTGTCAACCCACTGCAGAGTTTTTTGGGGAAATATACGCTGCTACAAGTGGTGCACATGGCAATAAGTTAAACTCTATTACAGGTTGGAAAGAACATATGTTTTCTTATGGGACAGTTTGTCACAGAGATAAATTCTGCCGATAGTTGCACTGCTATCGCTAACGGGTCTAGTTTGGTTACAAAACTAAATCCTTCTGTGATAATTTTAGAAATTTCTCGAAGCAGATTGTAATATTGTTATTAATAAAATTTCAATCGCATATTGCAATACTGAACTGTTTCTGCGGCACCTAAGCCCTCTATTTACTTTTGCCATGTAGTCCACCATGTAAGAAAACTGCTGAACGACGGTTACACTAACTACTTTATATTATTTCATCCCGAATAGTCAAATCAGTTTGTATCAGTCATTGTACTGTAACTGCTCGTGTATTTAATATTTTTTTTATCAGGATACACTGCAATCTCCGGTTTTTTATATCCATAGAAGTTTCATACTAGTGGAAAGCAAATGTCATAAAATGTTTGTGCTATAACTTTAGTGACTTTTTTTAACTACTGTTAAAACTATTGCTGGAAGGAAAAGTACATCATGAAGGTTTCTGTAATCATAATAATTCTCTGGCATTTGAGAACAATTACAGACTAAACATTGACTACAATTCCTTCGGTACAAATTGGCCGGCTTCATTCATTTTTAGCACGACTGGCTGTCAAACACCTGAAATGATTTCCTCCCGAAGATAATAACCACACGCAGGAATACTGCATCATATTATTGGCAACATTAACTTGCAATTTATTATGAAACTTCGGGTGTTGTAACAGATGGAAATTTCTTTCTGGTCAGTACAAATATTTTCCGTGTACTACTAAAGCAGAGAAATCTAATAAAAAGGACACTATAGGTTAAAATAAACTTAAAACTTAAATAAACCCCCGACACATAAAACAATCCCTTCATAATAATTGTTGACCCTAAAAATTTTGTAGTTACAATGAGCGAAATTGAAACAAAATAAGTAACTGCAACTAAACTCACGTTCATTTGGGTACATATGTGACAGTTCCAAAAGATAAGCCCACGTCTTAAATAGCAATTTAAATTAAATATTTGGGTTGATAAATAATTTTGTGGTTTTAGTAAGTGTTCTTTAGTTTAATACTGTTTAATTTTAGTAATTTTAACAATATATTTTGTTTACTTAACGGTGTCTCGACACAAGATAGGTCAGTAATAATTTGAAACTTTTTTTTTCTTCTACAAAGTAGTGAAATAGCCTAATAAAATTTGTATTTTGTGTAAGTGAAACACTCCAATGAACTCTACCTAAAACCTTCGTAAATAGTTATCAACATCTAAGAAAGCCAGTAACACCACTCGGCCAGTCGCAGGATAGTGCGATGCACTGAAAATGACAATTTCTCTGAGGTTCATCGAGCAAACAAAATATTACATATAGTAATATTTCATTATAAAGTCTACATTAAATCAGAAAATAACTCATTATAACTTTCAGGCCTAAACAGCTGGGCAGATTTTCATTAAATACAGCTAACAACCATCACGAATCAATTTGCTTTAAATAAAAAATATAGCATTGAAATCGGTGGTCCACCAGTTCGGGAACAACGTAGCCACAGACACAGCCGTCAAATTTTAACACCCCTCTTTTTTTTTTTTTTTTTTTTTTTAGTTGGGGGTTAAAAAGACGGTGTAGACCTACCAGTAGCAGTCAATAAGTCTTATAATGGGAAATGCTTTATCTTTATTAACGCTAACCGTACTAACCATGAGTTTCCCAGTTTATAACCTGTCAGTGATATTTAAAAAAAAAATGTTAAGGGGTTAAAAAATAATTATTATTTAAAACGAAACTATTCAAGAGTCACCCTTTCGTACTAATAAAACAGTAACAGCGCGTATAAGTATATTGCTGACGTAGACAGACTACGTACACAACACTAGAGGCTCTCTTATTCACACTGGTGTGTTTCTTGACAGTAGAGGAACTGAAGAAACCCAGGAAGTTTTGCTATTCTACCCTTCACAGTTGTACCACAGCTGAAATCACGAGTCGAGATGACCTTTCAGATTACATCGCAGCTCTCCCGCACAATAGCAATAAAACAGTATTAACAACGTGCACAACAGAGGAAACGAGCCCGCAAGGTTTTCATCTGATTCCAAGAAGTTTGCCCGCAAATATTTGTTGACTCGGAGTCGCAGTGCTCGATGCACCTCCCACCTAAGTGATCCGGGTTCGATCCAGGATTTTGGCATGTTGACATTGGCCGGCGGGTTTTCTCTGGGAACTCCCGTTCCCCCCGCCCTTCTCATTCCGTCACTGCTCCACACTCATCTCGCCTGACCTCATCCATTCTTCGGGCCGGACGGGCGTCAGGCATGATTCGCTAGTCGAGCTGCCGGTCCAACCTTCATTCCGGCCTTCTCTCATATACACTTTGACCCAGCCAGGAGGCGAGAATACGTAGCGAATTTTCAGTTTCATTTATCGACTCAATGACTCATTAAGTTAGTTTTGCATTGTCATCCTCTTGGTACTGTAAGCATTCACAGGAAACAAATATATAAAATGAACACATCTGATGAGATTTTAAAATGTTTGTTTGTATTGGTATGTGGACATTGCACATGTTCCGTTGACCAAACTTGTGGCAAAAAATAAAGTACAAAAAAGCAATCAAACAGGAATTGGGTAAGTTTTTTATTTTATATATTTTATTTTATATAACAGCAAGAATTCTAAAATAAGAATTCAGTCAGATTTCGACAGCGCCAAACACAAAAGACTGACATAAATAAAACCAGATTCCCGATATAAAAATGGAGAAATGCAAAAACAGTGGACAGTGAACAACAAACAAATGACAGAAGACAACACGACACAAGTTCCGGTCAGCGACAAAATGCAACGTTTCGGGAATTGCAATCCATCCCAGTCTTCAGGCCGGAGATACATCTGGTCGGAACACCAAGATGGCCATCACAGGGAATCGAACACAGATCGCTTTAGTGGGTAGCGAGTGCTGTAACCACTGCACCAAACGTGGTCCCCATACTACCAGTGCCCCTAGCGGCTCCAACACGAACTTGTAACTTATAGTTCTATTTAAGCAATGTTAAAATAACACCACTGTACCAGTAACGTCGGTCATGCCAAGAGTTAATTTTCAACGTCTTTGTTCAGACCTGTTCTTCTATGGTCGCGGTCAGATGCCTGTCCAGCAATAACCTACAATTTCTCAGTGCACCTATAGGAATAACTGATTGCATTTTATAACTCGTAAATATTAAATATATTATTTAAAAAAACGGCTCGTAGGATACTAAATTTCAAATCGATCAGACCAGTAGAATTGCTCACATTCACTCAAAAACAACTAGAAAAGAGATTATTATCTTTAAACAGCTGAACAAATTTCCTTGAACCATTGCTAAGAACCTCTCTTTTTGCATCAGTGTTTGAAAAATAATCTAGTTGAAAATATTTAGGATTCATCGTCTACAATGAAAATGAAAACAAATGTAGCTGCATTCAGTGCATCGTTGCTAAGCAACACTTCCTGGAATAGGCAAATAGTTAAAAACTTTAAACAGCTCAACAGATTTCCTTGAAGCATAGCTAAGAACCATCTCGATCACGTCAGCTTTCAAACAAAAAAACCGCATCAAAATCGGTCCATTCGTTTAGGAGCTACGATGCCACAGCCACACACACAGATACACACACAGACACGTCAAACTTATAACACCCCTCTTTATGCGTCGAGGGTTAAAGACTACTCTGGCATGTTGTTACGTGAATAAACAAAGTTAACTGGACCTTGCTATAGCCTGCAAATACTTTACCTGTATTTTTCTCTCATCTGTAGAAACTGTTCCTCTGCCAGCGACGCGGTACGGTTACTTGTGTGAGTGGTGTGGAACATGTAAGGTAAGTAGTATTTACGTCCTGTCGGCGGCGAGGTCATTAGAGATGGTGACACACAACTTGGTACAATGACAGGAGCTGGAAGAGAAGTCGGCCATGGCATTTGTTAAGGAATTATCCCAGCATTCGCCTGGAGAGAATTCGGAAAACCAAAGTCAGGATGGCCGGAGCCGGGGATCGAACCAGGGTCCTCCCTAACGCGAGTCCTACCGTTGCACCATCTCGCTCGGAGGGTGTGAATAGAAGGAGGGGAGGGAGACTCGGGCGCTTCGATATCGGCGCTAATGTCGACGTCCAGGAGATACATAATGATCAAGCACGCCACTAACAACGCGGCGACAACCCACGACACTGCGCGGCTGTAAATAGCGGCTTGCATCAGCAAGGCCAGTGTTCGCCTCTGGCGTGCGTGCCACCATCCCTCCGTCCAACTAACACACACACACACACACACACACACACACCTTGCACGTTTGTGCGCAGTTGCGAACCGGTTCCCCGCGACACGTCGTCGTTCCCGTAGTCAACAATGTTGCATTCCCCGTGCGCGCGCACACACACACACACACACACACACACACACACACACTCTCTCTCTCTCTCTTTGCTTGTTTCTCCGTGCGTTGAAGTCTCTTATCTATCCTGGCCGTTACAAGATTATTCGTAAACTACTCATTGCGAATGAGTTATATGTCTACTTAGGAATAGCATTCAAAGTGCATTAAGCGAGTGTATGTCCATTTCAGGTTCAGTACTACTCAGTAAAGAATATTTTATAGCGGAAGGAAATGGCGAGGATGGAAAATGTTGAGGTACCGTTAAGGTATGCAAATTTTAGCGTAGAATCTTTTAGAAGGCTTAGGAGTGTACAATATAACGGTATATTTAATAATACGACATAAAATGATGGAGTCACCACCCAATGCCTCATAGAGGCAAGTTGACGAGAAGACTGCACGCCAGTTCAGTGACCTGCGCCTAGAGGCTAGGATGAGTCTCGTCCGTACCGCTACCGCATTTATAAGCCTCGAACGTCGTAATTACGTCCGCCAGGTGGCCACCTTAAGTGGGCGTCGTACGTAATTCTACGCTAAAAGCATTAATCTATAACTTAGGTTTCTTGATGCTAATTTGCTAAAATTAAACAATAACAATCCTAGACAATAGTTTTAGCCAACGTTTTAAACAAAATTGTTTCCAGTTTTACGAACTTCTGCGTCACAATCTTTGACGCTGGAACCTCGTACAATTAACTGCGGCGCAAGAGATCACGCGTAACGAATTAGTAATTCTGAATAAATATGTACTCATAAAGTTGGCAAATACCATTGCCTAGGATTGTCATTGAGTATTTTATCCGTATTGGTTTCAAAAAAAGCGTATAAATCAATTTATGATTTCAGAATTTATTTGTATACCGCGCAATATTAAGGTACGGCATCACTCCCCGCATTGAATTATTTCATTTTTCGTTTTAATATCTGAGAAGAAATGTGCGAAATTTGCGATTATAGCGTTAACTCTATTTTCTTGCGCTACAGCAAAAGCATAGCATTTGAACTTCTAACGTATTTTTAGGACGCAACCAGTGAAACGATTTTTTTTTAATATTCTTAATTTCAAATGTCTTCAAAGTCTATACCACAAACAAGTGTAATTATCAGTTGTGTTGGCAATGTTTTGCTGTCCGTTGTGAATCATTGTTTGGTTTCCAAAATACCATATACTTAAGAGACCCGGAAATTTCTAATTTATTTGTGAAGACGTTAGACTTCATGAACCTGTAGACGTTGATTACTTTCGCGATTGGGTCAGAGTTTGCTTGTGGACTGTGAATTAACAACAGACCTACAGTACATGAAACCACTCAGTGACTGCTGCACTACCTTGTGTACAGCGCTACCTTGTCACATGCACAACTGTACACTCACTGGAGCAGCATACAATTTGCTAGTAACTGAGGACATAGTGTATACAGGACTGTGGAGTCCAGCCGGCTGATCGTTGAACCTGCGACTTTTCCGGGTCTCCACGTATCATATATAATAGTCCCCATGTTGTTTAATCTTCATTCGCTCATTCAGTAAGTCAAGACCGTCTTTCACACACTAAATATTTTATTTAATTTCTTAAGGGTGCTACCTATCCCTGAGTCTTGGCGAGAGTAAGGACAGCGATGTAAACGTTTAATTTTATTAGGTGTGGCTCAGTACTGTAGAACGTACACACATGCAACCACTGACTCTTCGTTCATCTCGGTGCTGTCCACTTTGCTATAGGATCTTTGAGAACATTTTTTTTTTTAATTGACTCTAAACTATCGGGTAACAAGCATTTTCTTTATTCAAAACCATCGGGAACATAATCTCACAAATGTTTCCTACATGCTCCTCCTATAGCGACAATCACCTCTTCTCAAAGCAGAAAATTATTTTTGACGGGAAGCCATTTCATGACAAATGACTGGGAACCGCCTAATTCAATACAAACATGTAAATCCCTATTTTTGCTCGTGACAAGACTCGGAGGTAGGCATGGCATAACTGCAGCACGGAGACACAACAGCATTCGTTGGGAGTAATTTCCCAGAAACCATGGAAAACCGAACCCACATTCTCCAGAACACGAGTCAAGTGAGTGAGCGAGAGATTTTGGTCTTTAGCGGTGGTGAGGGGTGATATGAGTTGAGTGTGGAGCAGCACCGGAATGATAGGGTTAGGGAAAGGGAGATCGCCGAGAAAACCTGTCGACCAACGACATCGTCGGCACGATTCTCAAATGCGAAAATCAAGGGACTGGGAATTCAACATAGATCGCTTTGTTGGGAGGCGAGTGGACTGACCACTCGGCCACTGCGACCCCTACGAGTCCAGTGTGCTGTCAATGTGTCACATCCCTGGCACGTTCAAGGTGAGTCCTAACACAGCTTGTTATCGTCAAACAGTTTGTAGCTGTGTTGAAAATTGTTTGTGTGTGTGTGTGTGTGCGCGTGTGTGTATATACAACGCATACACACACACACACACACATATATATATAACACATGGACGGTGTTATGCATCAATAGCCTATGTTTTGAGAGGATGATATATCGCGGGAAAACTTGACTGTTTGCTGGGTTTCAACGCACGTTCAGTTTGCTAGAAGATGACTGGCTTTCGCTTTTATGTGGAGCTGTTGGTCTATTTGACTGATCCAATAAGAATCTCGCTGTTCTAATATTTGATGCCTATTATTGGTTTGCAGACAGCTACGTTGTGACAGACGTAAATCACCTAATCATATGTGTTGTAATTAACTACAGCGTTTTCAAGGGTATGTTGGCAAAAAACATTTTCGCGATATATCATCCTCTCTAACTATGTTCCATTTTAAACATAAATATCTCAGCATTTTAGTCCTGTAACCTGTCGTTATAAATATTGACTTGATAGGACTAAATAAATATATTTATTTACTTTTGTTGAATATTAGCTTAATAAAACCGTACTACTTGTCTTGAAAAAAAAAGTGTCCACATACAGATACTGTACTTATTAAAAGCAAGTTTCAACACAGCTGTGATATGTTTTGCTATTTTTTTTTTTTTTAACGTTATACTCGCAATTGCAGTATAAACAGAAGACCAAGGACTTAACTCACAGATCGAAAGAACAATTGGTGCACCTGTATCCGAGAAAATGAACTGTCAGTCTGTCTTGATGTCTTGCACAATGTGCAGGAGGGTATGCATGTTCTTCAGCACGAAGACGTGCTCCAAGGGCTCGGGGAGTAAACACGCGAACAGAAATACACAGCGCAGTTATCAGGCTGGATTTCGCCATGTTTGTGCGTCCTTGCACATAATAGTAAGTTCAGAGGATGATTTTGAAATTAACCAAACATTCACTTTAGTTAACATAGGAGCGGATGAAAAATTATTGAGGTTTGAAATTTATAGAAAAAAAGTAGCAGTCCAAAATAGCATGTAGTATTGACTTGAACAAACAGCGAATATTTTGTATTGATATCTTTCAACTAAAATTTCAACTACATAACAAACTATTTTCGAAAAAACGAAGGAGCGATACTATTATGTGTATTATTTATATTTATTTCCCTACTTACTTGACTTATACAGAGTCAGTCAGTACGGAGCGTGTTAATGTTGTCTCTTGATAACTTATGAAAATGTCGAAAATGTTTACAATTTTCCAGAAATGTCGATTATAGTGGGAGTAATGCTACCCTGAAAATCACCTTCTAATAAAATTAATTTCAATAAACACTTGAATTTTTTATTGTTTTGACACTATTTAGAATGCAATGGCTGAATATCAAGTGGTATATGTACCACATTTAAAGAAATTAAATTTTGCAATCAATTTTCAAGTCAACATTACGAGCGCTGTAATGCAGTACGGAAAACAAATTAAAACACATTTTCGACTACGTTTTTACATGCTATCACTACTCAAAATTAACAAGCTCCGTCTGAACTCATCATGTATGAAATGTGACTCTTATATTGATAGTTTAGGGCTGTTTTGACTCTGGTATAAACAACAAATTAACATGTAAATATGGTGACCACTTCATATTCATAATTTCAGTCAGAAGTTTACAGTAAAACACATCTCTGCAGTTCACCTCGTCGACTGTACTGAACTATCAATCTCCACTCACACTTCGTCCGGCCCGGTGTGCTTATAGTTTGTGAATTCTTCAGTAACTGTCCCTAACTTGTACAGGGAATTTATTTCCCCTTACAAAAAATGTGAAATTCCACAAATTAAATAAATTTTAAAATTATTGTATGATATTAAGACGATATGTATTTAATGGACGACTTGTAATGTGGCGGAGCTCCGTGTGGAATACAATTCATTCCTCCGTAGATACCGTAACCGAACATGGATCCCGGATGAGATGTACGTAAAGAAAACTGATTATTGGTTTAGAATTCGCCGCTTTGTCACGTAAACATTGATCTTATCCATTTGCGTATCTTAACCATAAAATGAAACTAATATTTTTACACTTGCTTTGAGTGAACAACATTTTTGGTTTCTGCCATCACCAACCAACAAACACAGAACAATCAGCATGTTTGTAAACAAGCTTTGTTTCCCACACTACTCTCCGTCTGCGGTGTGACGTCAGAGGGCGTGTAACTCAAGTCGTCTATTGTCTGACTATAATTTCATTAGTTAATGTTAGTATAATGTGTCGTTATAATAATCTGTTAAGTGAAAGACAAGATAATTTAGCCTTAACTTCGCCCAATCACTGAAAGTTGAAATAAAATAAAGTGTCTTCATTATTAGCTGCGCCGAACTTCTCGTATCACCTTCAAACTGCAATATATGTGCCTTTACCTGAAAGTAGCGTACAAACGAACGGAAATATTAAAATAGCAATAGTAGCAGAACCACATTCTGCTTTCATGTTGCAAGTTCTGTTGTGTAGTTGGTAGAAACAGAAGTAACTATTGAATGTTTATAAAATACATTTAAAGAAACAAATCCATTTCACTTGATAATAACATAAGAATGTTGTATTTAAATGAGAAAGTATGTAAAACTGCAATTGGTAATTCGTTGTCAACGGTACAAGGCATGAGGCAATCATTGTTAATGTTAATTTATAGGCTGAACCAGGCAGCGATTTATTTAATTAATTATCGTGGCTTTACGAAGCAGTTTAGCTTCGGATCTGACAGTGGACCCTTTACACATAAAACACGCAATACGTTCACAAATATGTAAACACATACATGATAAACAAACCAGTTTTCATTATGAACCTCACACGCAAATACGTACACACATGCAGATACTCTTGCTCACCCATGCACATACACACAGCGAGTAACCTGCTTCATTCTCCATTCATCGGGATGACTGAGATAGTGGTTATTTATCAATAGAGCCGCGACTGTGGGTCGGAAAGATTTTTGCACCGTTTTGTATCAGTGCCTTGTGTATCACCTGCAGCTCTGCTTCGTGGCTTTTGATAGCATGTTCCAATTCTTATTTGTTTTGGAGTTTTACTGGCAAATCAGAGACACCTACAATAACCTTATTCTGATTGGTGCAATGCAATGGGAGACGTGTCTGAACAAGACATGCTGCCAATCGTCATGAATCAGTGCTGGATTTGCACGTAAAGCATTGGAAAAAAAATTGTTTATGTATGGTTTATAGCGCGGGCTGTGGAATGTCACTGCAGCCTTGTACATCGTACTCTACTACGCTATTTCACTAATCCATAACAGCAGGAATAACTGTTCAATTTGATATAAACGTATTAATCGTACGTCATGTATTACTGCGAAGTGTGGTGCAGAAACGGTGTGTTTTCAGACCTACGCCCATATAAAACAGTTTTTGTTCCTCTCCTCTAGATGTGAAGAATGTTTCGCTATAATATTGACATGTAATATGATAACACCCTTTATAAACTGCCAGTAGGGTAGTAGCGGTTAGTCGAGGCGAAGCACGTGCAGCGTTCTCCGGTGGAAGGCGGACGGATGTAAGTGTAGTACTGTATAACGGTACCTTCCTACCATCTCCGCCCATCACACCTGGTTTTATCCCAGTGACTCAGCCGCACGCTCTCTACTCAGGGCTGCTAGCTATGACGTCACCAGTACCGCCTACCTGCCCGCCCCAGGCACTCAATAGCACTGTTTCTAGGTTCCCTCGTTGTGCTAGGCTATGTCTATCCAGCCTTGACGTATACCCTGGCCTCCGAGCGGTGTGCAGAGTGATGTCTGCTCAGGAATTACATTCATAGAACGTTTACTCGTATACAACACTCACGTTCTCCAACGATCATTAAAAACTGTCTTCCCCAACCGAAAACGGGTGTTATGCGGTCTTTTTTACGTACCGTAAAAAAGGAGTAACTTGAGACATATGGGCAGGGACCGGAAAATTTTGCGAATTCAATGACGTGTAGGCTAGAATCCATTGTTCTATGCATACTCACGACCCTACTATTTGTCCCCTAGCTGCTATTCTGTGGAACAGCAGACAATTGACGAATATACGGGGCCTGAGTATGCATAGTCACTGAATTCGGGAAATTTTCTAGTCCTTACATATGGGGTAACACAGGGCACTTAAAAAATTGTTTTCCTACATATGGTAGCATTGAGTATAATAATTTACTTGAAATAAATTACAAACCATACATGCCTACATGAAATTACAATAAATTTTACTTCAAGCTGACAAATTTTAAAAATTAATATTATTGTAAAAGTGTTCCGCGTTTCACGGTACGAACAGCTTAAAAAAAGGTAGGTAGAACAACACACTTATATTTCACACAACGCCGTACAATAACAGGGCCACCTCTGAATGTCACAGAGTTATTAGCGAGAAGACTGCACGCCAGCTGTGACTTGCGCCTAGAGGCTAGGATGATGCGTGATGCGTATGCCGAGTCGCCCTTAGTGCTCCGCACTTCTGGGCCTCAAACTCGCAGAGTACGTCTACACTGGCGGCAGCCTTAGTGATGTGTGAACCAGTAAGAATATTCGCTAAACTAAGCGTTCGCCTACTATTTACCGTCAGTTCAATACTAGTAGTCTACTAACCGGCTCTCGTTAGGTCATCAAACATGATCGCTACTGCAGACTAAAAAGACAACACTGGAAATTTTCTGCTTCTTACTTTGCTTTGAGGTAACGTTTATGTTTACCACACATTAACAAGACTGTAATTTTCGTTTTCCGTTAGCTATATTATCGGACATAACTTGAAGACATTACATTACTATTAGTAGAAGAGTGTAGAAAAGTCTATAGAATTTCTATGGCACCCGTAACACTTAAAACAATGAATTTTGGTCTTGATTTTATTTTCGAAGCTGTATGGTAAGCCTGCGTTAAGCCACTTTACAGAAATACATCTGCTACATAATATTCTGTTTCACACAACTTCTGTAAATTTCGAAAGTTTTGAGGGCTCTTAACGTTTACATTACGTAATGTCTGTTACAAAGCGGCATGAAATGTACCGTGCATGCAGTGAAATAGAAATACGGTATCGGGTTAGTACAAACAAATCGGCTGATTTTTTCTACACACATGTAGAATTATAACACACTAATAGCGCCGTCCTCAAAAATGTCAAAATTTACTAAAGTAATGTGCAACAAATAATAGTACGAATCCATTTAATCATTCTACATTTACAGTACTTGAACATTACATTACATTAACCATATTAGTCAATTTGTTCAACAAAATGTTACCAGTGCAGTAACTATCTCATATATATCCTGCTCCACATAAGGTAAACAAAAATTTACCAATTCCCCTAGTTCACCAAGTCAATTTCTCGGAGATCATCCATATTCTTGCTTTCAAAAATAGTAACAATTCTTCCTGAAAGTACAAAAAATAAAAATCTAAACAAAAAAATTATTGATCGATGATTAAATAACTTGATGATGAGTTGTCTTTAATTTTTTAGTAGTAGTTTACTGTCGTTAATGAATTTACATTTTATATATTTTAAATTGTTAATTACTATCTGTATCCATCAATAATTATTTATTTATTCTTTAATTTGTAATTCGTACAGCATTAACATTTTTTCTTTAAAATTAATTTAATACTATGATAATTTTTCTGACATAAATTACCGCAGCTGTAGAAAATAATTTGTCTAGTAGCACTCACACACTAGCTTCGTTTATGTGTGATGTTTTCCATTCTATAAAAAGTATTTATGTTAGTGCTATATTTGGTATATGGAGAAAAAAAATAAATAAAAAAATCTTTAGAATATGATGAACTGTTAAGGTAGAGTATACATGTTACAAAATTGTCCGCCAATATATTGGGGACATAATCCTCACATCTTGAGAAACACAAATATAATGTATGTGCATATGACCGAAAATGCACCGTCACTGTACTACATGTCTCGTAACTTACAGTGTGTGGTACGCGAGCTGGATCATGTTGGTGTGGAATAATGCTACATCGCGCAATGCCTACCGTCTTGTTAAATATGACTCGTCTGAGACGTAGTTTCTAACAATAGCAGCAATTGTATCCCACAGTAACACGATGCACCCCGTATGCTATGTAATATAACGTCATGTACTGTGAATTTTAGTGCAGAAATTGTGGATTTTAGGACCTATGTCCATTAAATATTTTTTTTGCTCCTCTAGATGTCAGGATAGATTCTACAAAATATTGACTTGTAATTTCGCGACATTCTGTATACTTTAAATTAAAAATTTGTACCTATTTATCATAGCTAAAGATTATGGTATACGCGAAAATGTTTTGTGCCAACATCCCCATGAAAGCTCTGCTTCTTGAACGTGTATGATTCAATGAAGTACGTCTAGTACAACGTAGCTGTCTGCAGACCAATAGCAGGCATCAAATATTACAATAGCAGGATTCCTATTGGCTTAGTCAAATAGGGCAACAGCTTCACGTACAGGCGAAAACCAGCAATTTTCTGGTAAGTTGAATGTACGCACGCAAACAGTCAAGTTTTCCCGCAATAAATCATCATCTCTAATCATAGCATCAAATTTGTATATATCTGTCGCTTGCTGGTGTAAATATAGAAGTGACAGTAATAAGCACAGTGCATAAATTACGGAAAACTCTTAAGTTATAACGCACGAGGCCAATACTCTCAATAAGGCGTTGTTCACAAATGTTTGCACGACTGCAAACAACCTATACCAAGGCAAGACATGCAGTAGGGACAGAATGTCGAGAGATGCTAGAACACTCGTGCTACATGCCTGCTATGGGCGGTGAACCACTCTTGACAGGATAGTGTTGGCCCACTGCCAGAGGACAGCAACAGTTGTTACACGCTTCAAGGAAGTGTCATCCTGACCACTGTGCTAAGTACATACATATAGTCCTCACTCGCCTCAACACTCATCTCTCCCGTCATGTGTGTTCACACATCGTGAAAACGTCAACGTGGTCTTTCTTTCAAGTAACACTAGGTGACTCGTAAGTAGCAAAGGTTTTTAAATTCGTACGAATTCAGTTAAGGGCCCTGTCTACTTTGCTCACGGTCATGTAATTTAGCTGGGAATCCGTGTTCAAATTAATTACTACTAAATATATTCAGTTTAAAAATAGATATATCACGTAATGTACGCTTAATATCTCAAGAAATATTCAGACAGAATGAGATTTCAAATTAAAACAATTTAAGTTTTGTGCTAATTATAAATTTTATGATTTAATTTTAGACATTAGCCTCACTAATAAAATACAAACTGTTTTTTTTTTTTTTTTTTTTTTTTTTTTTTCCCACAATGACAGTATTCTTTCAGAAAGTCACGTAGATGTATTTTACTCCAAATTGATTTTTCGTCAGTTTGTCTGTTCGGCACTAATTTTGCTTGTTAAAATAGTATGCTAAATTTCACACATACACAAGTCTTAAAAGCAGTAAATAGTTACATAAATTAAATATTAATATTACACTTTTTTGAACGGAGTAAACAGTACAAAATAATGTCTCCTATGAAAATACTTAAAAGATTGAAACGAAAAAAACCCGGGGCGCATGCAATAGATAATAGTAAGGGGTATAGAGAGTAGATGTCGTTGAGAAAACACACAAACCAGGTCATATCATTTACAGTGGAATAAATTGTTAGCGATTTAGGTAAACTATTCGTGCATCGATTACCACAAATTACATGTGCCCCACGTTTTTCGTTTCAAATCTTACAATTACTTTCATAGGAGAAATTGTAATATAGTTAGGTAAAATTTAAAACGTAGTGTTTTAAATATTTTGTTTTAAATAATTTGTTTGATAGTTATAACTAATATTTGCTATTTTCGGTTTATTTATTTTAACAATAATTGCCTTTTCAAACTTTAAAACTGCAAGCTTAATAGGCTAAACATGTATGGCCATTATTAAACAAATATTTTGCTTTCTATTCTAACAATACAACCTCTGAAAAAACCGCGCGACTGCTGTCAATATAATAAAGCGAGAATTATTTATAATTTTCTGCTCCTACGTGGGCTTACTAAACCTAACACTGGCACAAAATGACCTGGCATTCACCTACACAATTTCTAGCAACACACTTGTGTTATTCACGGCTTGGCCATTTAATCTCGTCACCTTGACCACGCACAAATCTTGTTTTGCTTGTTCATACGTGAAGGTTAATGAAACTACTATGAATTCACTATTGCAGCTGTTAGAAAATTCAAAAAATTCCACCCATGGGAATAGCGGACTGAGATAAAATATGTACAGTAGGTCTTTATTGCTTTAAATTTTTGCTCCAGGATGCTATGATGACGCTATTAAAATAATATTCGCCAATATAGTCACTTTTTATAGCCTGAGCATGCATATTACAATATTGAAAGCTAATTATGCCTTAACGTTTGCCCTTAAAAATTTAGTGAATTGAAAAAACAATAGGAGCAACTTGTAACATATACTCCAGCCATACAAAATCAGTAATATTTATTATGTACCCTAAGTCGTCTTAAGTGTAAGGTTTAGTAAATACCTGTACTGCAGCAGAAAAAAATATTTTCCGACGGAAAGAAATCGTTAGCACAACTCAGACACACATAATAAATTCCACATTCGCTAGGAAAATAATAAAACGTATGCGATATTACGGATAAAGAATTCTTCCACTGTAAATAATAATCAGGCAATTTTCACTGATCACTATATTTTTTTCACTGTTTTCTGATGGAGCAATTTCAACAAATCAAATCAATGACAAATCACTAGTAACCAGAGCAAATTTACTGATTCCAACTTAAAGGGCAAACACTCCGCAAATGAATAAAACAATATTAACTGGATCCGGTGTATTGTGTTATGATAATCAGCAGATCGCGAAGAAGCCCATATAAAAACAAAGACAATCGCACTAAATCTTCTCGTGTGTAAAAGTCTAGGTGATACTGACTAACCTTTTGAGTGGGCGGCACGTCATGTCGGCGCAGCAGACCACTTCCCATAATCCACTTCCGGTACAGCCACGCTCTATCCACGGGCACCAAGTATATCCTTCCTGGGCTAGTAAGGTCCAAGCACGAACCAAAAATTCATCAATCATCAACTTAACTAACGGGAACTACCACACAAATAATTTTCTCTTCTTGGTCGGAGAGAGGGTACGAAGCGTTCAGTTTCTGCCCCAGCGTTCAAGTCTCCACAACAAACGGCAAAAAAAAAAAAGTAACTAAAAAACTCGGTAACAAAATCAGACTTGACGGATGTAATGGTAACGGGAATGGTAACTACAGTTGAGGAGAGTGTGGGGCTAGTTGGTGGAGATCAGAGGCGAGGAAGGGCGTCACATGGCCTGGAGGAGGTCACGCACACACACGCGCACACACAGTCGCCGTCTTGAGTCTCTTCCTGGAGCGCATGGCGACGACCCCCTGTCACCCCGGTGCCATAGTTCTTTGTCCCGGTGGGGTCGAGGTGTTGGCAGGAGGCAAGACAAGCGGAGCTCGCGCTAGACGTCCTTCCCGCCTCAAAGTAGGCCACAGACTGAGTGTCGGGGCGGTGTGCGCCTCGCGTCCGCCACACCACTTTCTCTCCTCCGACTGCTTTCCATCGACTCTCAGCTGATGGTCGCACTTCCTAGTGCTGTTCCTCTCGCTGTCTGCCCCTCATCCCCCGCTCCTAGCTCCACGACTGTGCGGGCACCTTCCTGGACCTCCAGAGTCACTAGCCGGATCAGAACAGCGCCCAATACGAGTCTTCCTATCCGTGAGGGACGCGACATGTTTACGCTAGTTTCACACGTACACACATCATACATAGCACACACAGTTTCCAGATTTGTTAGTATACCGATGATTCAATTCGCATATCTGTGTGTTCGTCAATGGAGATACGGAAAAGTAGAGATGAGCTCAACTTTTCCCTACAGTTCGTCCGGAACAATTAAAGCTTTCGGATTGGCTGTTCGGTTTAAGGATGGCACAATCCTGCATGAACTATAGACGTGTAAACGAGATTTTACGTGTGTGTTCGAATTCTTCCAGGAATCCCAGATAAACCTTTTGCACATATCTCTGGTTCTAGCAGGGCGATGCCACTGATTTTCTCCGACACCTCTCGTTGTAAGACCTGCTTCATACCTCATGTCACTCCTCACCGGCCCCATAAACCTAGCTCGTGTGAGCCGACTTAATTATTTTCATTTCAGCATGCGGGACACACATACTCGTGCTCTTGCGATAGTTCTTTATCGCTAGAGTTGACAACTCGAACGGTCTGTCCAATACAAACGTACCTTCTGATCGCGAAGGACACAGTTCTGTCTAGACCTCCAGGTGTCAATGGTCCAAGGATGAACTCCATGGATACGGAAAACCCCGGTCTAGAGTAAACGTGGGTCGAGTGAAAATCAAAATGAACCGAAAAGCGTTTATAGTTAACATTTGCAGTCGTCTGAACTTGGGGTGAACCCAGATGAAAAATTATGTGTAGATTTTTCTTCTTCTTCTTTTTTTTTTTTTTTTTTTTGTCAAACAGTTAAATACTGAACATTTACCTTAAAAAACGGACAATCATGTATTATATTATTCTGGTTTCAATTTATTTGTTAATGTTTTGTTATTTTTGGAAAATGAAAGTCTCATGTTTGGCTATCCCAGGACTATTCTAACCTCTACATAACCAAACAAACGATCCAATGTTGCGTTCGCTTCAACTTCACGTTTAGATGCACACCTCGGCGATTGAATTACATCACTCTATTCTAGTGGCGTAACAACTTGGTGGGGGTTTACATTGCCCCTCCCCCCTAAATTTTGGAAAGGGCGCCAATAACAATAGTGAATGGGCGCCCAATTTTTTTTTTTTTTAATGAAATATCTGTTTTCAAATTCGTTACTTGAAAAAATGGGTCGAAGGAAGGGGGGGGGGGCAAATCACCTGCCCCTTCTTAAATTGGAGAGCTTGTTTCGCCACTATTCTATTCCTTCAGTTCAGTCTTGATAGAAACATTTAAATTCTAATTACTCAGTCCATTACAGTTTTATCCCGGATTCATATTGCTATAAACACATTATATCTTCTCTTTTCCAACATGAGCTTACCACTTTCGTGCCACCAGAGAAATGTCAAGTGCAAAGTTGCAAGTACTTAAGTTTCCTCTCTTTAAATAGTAAACAATCTCTCATGTCATGCGCGGATATAGTTAAGAGTAAACTTCATTTAAAAACTCTTAAGTACCACATACCATTACAAATTTGGTAAAACACAAACGCACGTGACAAAATTATATTTTGCTTAAGCAAATATTACGTTTTGGCAAGGACTCGTGCTCAAGGCTTGGCAAGTTTAAAAGTATGCTGTTACTTGGTATCTAAACCAAACGTCAAGCAAGTTCCGCGCCATTAAACGTTCAATGATGAAACCGGGAAGGGTATTGCCATACATTCTTGATAAGAAATTCTTTTAAAACGCGTAACAATGTGTGACGAGTGATTTATACTTAATAATTTTCCCCAGAGTTACACATTATACTTTGTGCGAACAAGCGAATGAGAATATGTAGCCTACATTTCTAGAAGTTTTTTTAAGCATGTCCAACACACATGGAGTGGTTTGATTTAAAAATGTTTACAGGATACTTTGTTTATTAACGTACATTTGGTTGCTAGTATATAATTTTTTCTAACTAACGAGGCATTATGTGTGTGCAAAATACCATACGACGTTGCAACCCTGCAGTACCAAACCTCGAAATATTCCAATTACTAAATTATCTATTGGAACACACCACCACCTTATACTTGTCGTTTGCTTTCGAAAGGACAAGGTTCAAATCTCGTAAAAAAATATGAGCTCAGCTAAATATTAAATAATTGGAGAGGAAATTGAGGAAGTGGCAAGATGCTATATTAGCGGTTAGAAATACGAAGAACACACGACAAAAAGTGGAGATTAATGAGAAAAGAACTGACTGCATTAGAAGTAGCAATGCCATAATTAAAGGCTGAAAAGTGTAGGTTTCCTCAACTTCCACAAAACGGAATGAAAGATTGAAGTCTTGTGTAACTTATAAGGTAATATATACTAACTCTTCTATGAAAAGTTTCTGTGGATTACTTCATATAATAGTAAAGTACAGAGTGTGTAACACAGTAATCACAGTTAAACTTGAAAATGCACACTGGTTTTGATACATCAAATTAGTATGGAGTCAGATGAGTTTCTATGTCTTCATATTTTAAAATGTTATGAATAAACTGCGTGTATGAGATAAGACAATAGTTGTTAAATAGTCTCTGAAATACAATACATGGTTAAGGTTCTTATCTAGGTAGGCTGCATTGGTGTATGTGAGCGTCAAAATCGATGGAGCGGCGTATGTACTGCATTATCGATGCAAACCCCGCAACTGGCGCGCAGAGTTTTACTATTATTCATTTGCCTATGGGACTTTAAGAGGTGACTGTATTATTTTATTTGCGATACGATACTTATGATGCGAATTTCAGAGCCTATTTCTATTATTGTGTTTTTCGAATCCGGTTTGAATTTTACTAGATACGGCAGTTTAAAAAATTTGTTTTTAGCCATTTTGAGTGTCTCGAAATTCGTGTTTCCAATAAAAGATCCTAATTTTTAAACTGATAGAAACATTGTATGGAATGTGTTTTCTTTTCATAGCTGTATAAACATAATGCGCGTTGAGATGTTTCCTCCAAATACGATTACTTTTAACTCGCTGCAATGCGTTTCAAGTGTCGGTAGATGGGAACCTAAAACCGCATAAGATTATCGATATGTCCATGCGCCTTCTTTCTAAAGCTATACTGTGTTTTTAGTCACGTAAGCAGACACTTGAAAAAAAATGGAGAAATTTTCCGAGGAGTTTAATACAAACATACGACAAAGGTCCACATCACTTCTGGCCGTCAACATTATTCATTTACTCCTCCATAGGTAGGTTCAAGTGGGGGAAAATCATAATTTTATATTTGTATGAAGTAGACGTTACTTGGGAATACATTTTCCTATTACGAGAAAAAAATTTAGTTAAGCTAGTTCCCCCCCCCCCCGAACGGTATTTCAAAGTCAAAATTTGCATGTTTTTACTTCATGCAAACCATGAACACTAAACAACATTATTAAATGAAATATGTCACATTAAAACTACATGACACGGGCAATGGCATGAAGTATATAAAAACCCATTTAATATATTTTTGTATTAAAAATTGTTAATAGCAGCAAAAACATCTTCCAAATTTCATTTTTATACAAAAATATGGGTTTTTAAATAGGCCTACTTCAAGCCGTTTCAATGTGAATTATTTCATTATGTGTATTGGTTTCCGCTGTTTTCATAACGTAAAATATGCCAAATTTTGACTTTAAAATACAGTTATGGGAAAACTTGCTGTGCTACTATTTTTTTTTTTCGTAAGAGGAAAATGAACTCGCACATTAACGTCTACAAAATGAACACTAGGCCACACAAATATGAAATTATGATATTCCGAACACCAACACCCTCACGAGTGCCGGGTAGGTAATAAATAAGAAACACATTACACGTCCAATCACTGTGTACCGCTGTGCCATGCGAGCTACCAAACAACAGTCAGTTATCAGTAGGGACAGGAATTTTTGGTGGAAAGATTTTTGCCCCACTTTGTTTCAGTGCCTTGCGTGCACACCTGCAGCTCAATTTCATGGCTATTGACAAGCGTCTTTTGTGCACAGTTGTTATTCATTTGACTGCGCCAATCAGTATACGGATAACAGCGATACATCACGTCTGTGATTTGTGGGTTTAACCTCAAGACGCTGGGTGTTAAAACATCCAATCACTGATCACATAGCAGAGATGCAGGTGCGCACGTAAGGCACTGAAACAAAGTGATGCAAAAATAATTTCGCGAAATTTCCTGTCTCTAGTTATCAATAGAGCCACGATTTTATGGCGAAAAGATTTTTGCAACATTTGGTTTCGATGCGTCATGTGCACATCTGCAGCTCTGCTACATCGTCTGTAGTTGGATGATTTTACTCTCACTGGCCTTGGCAAATTATAGACGTACAGACTCACAATAATCTTATTCTGATTGGTGCAGTCAAATGAGAAACGTCTGAACATAGACACGCTGCCAATAACATTGAAAAAGAAATGCCGATGTGTACGTGAGACACTGAAACAAAGTGGGGCAAAAATCTTTTCGCGACAAAATCGTGGCCCTAGTTATCAGCTAGAGTATACATGAATATGAAAAGTCTTACCTACAGGTCAATGAACCTTGCCTCTGCACATTGGCATAAGTGTTGGAGGGTACGACAGCCGCCAGTTGAGGGCCTTCCGCTAAGAGGCGATGAGTCATGTGGTGAGCTAGCAAGAGTGAGCCTTACATCTTGCGAGCTAACAGGTCCCGATCACACTTGTTCTATTCCAATAGAGAGCCAATTATATGTGCAATAGAGCGAGATTATTGGACGTGTCGAAATACAAAGGACTGAACTGCGCAGGTTTTAGGATGTACTTTTATTACTTGAGGCATCGCAAACCGAGAGGAATGTACTGGTGTTTAATATTGTTAGATTGTTTGGAAAACATAGAAAACATTTATCTTTTTCGTGGTATATTAAAATACATTACATTTCTATAAACCCATCCTATCACTACTCAGTTGCGGCTCGTGAGTTGTTACCAGGTGGGGCTGCAGACAGTCGAAACTGTACACTCTTGATGAACGCGCCGTAGACCAATGACCACGAATGATTTGCCGGCTACTAGATCTTTTGTGAGGACTAAGTAGTAAGGGGCACTAGCACATCAGTGTGTCAGTGGCTGCAGAGTCAACCAGCGCACAACCCTTTACAGCTCTTGGCAACTGCAGCCGTACCTGGCAACAACTCACAAGCCGCCACTGGCAGTACTGATGATGAAATTAGCGATACATAATTTTTAAATTACAGATATATTCTCGCCTTTTCAGTGTTATCAGCTAATACGTATTGAAATACTGGTGACTAATATCGATGGCGTTTGCATATTGTTAAAGCGCTATAATAATATACTTTGTAGTAATTTAAATAATATTATTACGATGTATAAACAAAATATTCAACACGCGGGAGGAACCCCACCTTAATACCCCTATACAGCAAGCGCTAGATGCAGTGTTTGAAGTACGGAAACAGGCAGGCGATAAGAGCTACACTGGCTTATGTGCCAACAACCGTATCGCCTTAAGGTTGTTCACGTGGCAAAAGTGCATTCTTCTATATCTGAACGACATAATGTTCGTTTTATAGACGTTACTTTTGACTAAATTTTCCACTGGTGAAGCTTTTTTTTAGCTCTCATGGTCTTTCCAATAGCGGCATGTTAAAGTCAAAATTTGGAAGTTACGGGAACATAACTACAAAAACCAACTGACTTATGTGAATAAAATAATTTACTCTGAAATGAGATATTATTGGTCATGTTCTAAAATATTTAAAATCATATAATGCAATTCTTTTGAATTTAAAAAAATCCTAAAAATATAGACAATTTTAAACCGCTGTAGTTAATTGCAACACATATGACTGGGTGACGTACGTCTGACACCACGTAGCTGTCTGCAGACCAATAACAGACATCAATATTACAATAGCGAGATTCTTATAGGCTCAATAAAATAGGGCAGCAGCTCCGCGTACAAGCGAAAGCCAGTAATCTTCTGGTAAGCTGAACGTGTGTTGAAACCCAGCAAACAGTCAAGTTTTCCCACAGTAAAACATCATCTCTACGTATGGCTATTCTTAAAAAGTACAAAGGGACTTGATTGTCTGGTTTTAATTTATTTAAGCATATGGGCCGTGCTATCTAATTCCAGTGTAAATTATGTCATTCGAGTAAGTCATTTAGTTTTGTTACTAGCATGTTTCCATACCTCCCAAATTTCGACTTTGACATGCCGCTATGAAAGAATGTGAGATAAAAAAAATTCAAAATTAGATGTACAAGTATAAAATTATGCACTTTTGCCACGTAAACGCCCTTAACGCGCGGTCCCGAAAACAGCGTGCAATATTTCAGTTGTTGGCGTTTTTGTATTTTTTTATTTACGAAAAGTGCTTATCAGACTCCAGCGCGTGCTTCAGTATTTTGTTTTACAATTCCGGTTGGTATTTTTTACGTGACAGCAGTCTATAAAAAATAGTTTTAAGCCATTTTGAGGTGCATCGCAACCATGTTCCTAAGCATGATATCTAGAATTAAAAAATAGAGAAGCATAGTGTTAAATGTGTTTTCTTCTCGTAAATAAAGATACCGAAGCACGTTTTGTTGCATCTCTTAAACTAACTTGCCCCTAACTCGCTGCAACAATGTTCATGCACCAGCTGTATAGGGCCCTTAAAACGTAGAAACAGAGCTTTGAAAGCCTAAACTTTACAATTTTTAAAAATATGTTGTCACTATTTTTTTCTCTTTAAATATATTCGATAGCACTACAGTCGAACGGGGAGTTTTTGATCATAGTTTCCTTTACCTTTTCGAAGAGAAGGGAGGGGGGGGGCGTATTGCTGAAATAGTTACTAGCGGACATACGGACAAGCCTATACGCTCACACGCTCCTCTTTAGAGGGAGCAGTTTCCGCCATATTGGATCAGCAGAATTTCTTCAGCAAAGTTCACAGCATGTAGCCAGTTTTAGGAAGGGACATGCATAACTAGGGACATCTTATTCTCGCTACAATGTTTTCGCGCAAACTATGTTTCAGTACCACATGTGCTGATCATTACACAAATTGTCACGTGTCTTTGCAAGAAAACGCGTTTCATCTACATGCGCCAATCAGAATCCAGGAACTTACACACAACATGTCTGTGATTCGTAGGTCTCCTACACGCGGTTGGTTAAACTCGTGCAGTCAATGAAGTAGAAATTAGTTACATTGCTTATAACACATAGTAATAAATACTTTTGCGAAATATTAGGTATACCTAAGCATACGGCATAATTCCATACATTTTATGACGTTGGCATAACTTTGTCACAATGGTTAGAACCATTTGTGTAATAGCCCACAGGAATATAGATTTTGTTTCCTTCCGAAGGCTACTTACATATAACGAACATAACCAGTCCAATTTTTTAAATGTCCAAGTCTCAGAAGTCAACTTTATGCAATGTCGTGGGAAAATTTACTTGGAACTCTTGAAATTAAACTTCCAGCGAAAAATTAAGTACTAATACACATTTAGAGCCCCTATTACTCGCCAAGCTGAATTTTTCAATAAATATTATCCAATCTAAGACATTAATATGAGTTATTTTGAAAATATTATTACCTTACATTGCGTTAAACATATTGTGTATGGACAACTAGAGCGAATTAATTATTAATTAAACTTTCTAGAAACATTAGGATAATGTTCACTGTTTAATGATCACCGGATAACATTAAGTTAAAAAATATAATTTTTTTTAACGTATAGTGCTGCTATAAAATACATTTTCAGTCATTTCTATGAATCTTCATTCAATACGAAAATTAATAATTTCTGCGTAACAAGTAGGGACCAGTAAAGTTTACGTTTTGTTTTGGGTACACGGTAGAACTCTTATAACTTTCAAGTTCTTGTTACTCCCGCAATTGGTTTTTAACTCATATGACACCTCCTAGAGTCTTAAGCTAATGATAAAGACCAAATAAATGCAGACGCAGTGTTTTGTTATCACTGTAACATCCAGTAAGCTGCTGCTGTTTGCTTGAGTACGTAGATATTCTTGGAGGATAGTCCACAAGCCATTGAACACTTGTATTGATCTGACTTACAAAGGTTAATTCTACTTCAGGTTAGAAAGTAAACGTGTTTTCTTATGGGAGAGTTTGGCACAAGGAAAATTTCTGCCGCTAGTTTCACTGCAATCGCATGTGGACCAGTAAAATACGAAACTGTAGTAAAATTAATTTTAAATAGGCTTGGGCATGACGGAAGCTATATATTATAATTTTAAAGCGAAAATAAATCAATTTCGCGTTTTAAATAATCAATGCCAATTAAAATTCAGGAAAGCTCTGTGATTGGTCAGTTTGCACCCATTAGCGATACTAGCGCTCAATTTTCCTTGTGTCCAACATTTAACAATGATCTTTCTAACCTGTAGTGTAATTAACCGTAGCTGAACACACATGGGAATGACGTAAACAAGTCAGTAGAGTGCTGTGAATGTTATTATTGACAATACAGGCTAGCAAAGTGCTCACTGGAAGGTGAACGCCTATAGCAGCAAGTACGGCGGACAACCTGGGGTAGAGACATGACCTCTCTACTAAACTACCTCGGTGCATGCCGGGTAGAGGGAGGGACGAGAGTGAAGGTAGGACCTCGGGTTCGCGACCCTGCGACGGCGACGGGCGAGTCAGCGTGCTGAGGACAGCAGTTCTGACCAGAGCGGACAAAAGCCGGGTCGTCGACCTCGCGCTGAACAATACCTCGGCCGCTACGTCTGCGCGGACCAGAGCCTAGCGGCGACCCTGGAGGTTGACCAGGTGGGCGGGGGAGAAGGGGGTCGCAGCACCGAGACAACGCGCGTGTTTGCCCATGTCGCAATTCTCCTGGTGCGGCAGGCGACACAATTAAATCGTGAACCAGTTGCCGTCATCGACTTGCACAGGGGTCACGGATTTAGCGCCGAGCTGTTTCGCAATGTCGTTCTTCTTTAAACTTCCACCTTACACGTGTCACGGCATTCGGCAACCACAACAATCTTGTTTATTTTCCCTCCCCATTTTTCGAATCGACTCACGAGAAAAAAAATGAGGGAAACCTGAACTCCAAGAGTCACGCTCTTTCACCAGCCGGACGCAATTAAATCTATATGCCATAAGCGTGAGATTGATGCTTGTGTCAAGAATAAAACCGCCTTTGCGTGCAGAGCGTTAGACTGCAGCGCAGTTTTTTTCTTTGAAGACATTCTTTTTTCTATGTTACTTTTAATAGGTGACACTATGTTTTTATTTGTGAAACGTATGATAAATCAAACCAATGCTTCTCAATTTTACCTGAGCTATACAATTTATATTACTTTTCAGTAATTCGCAATGCATATGGCTCAACTTCGTAGACATACTAACTTTAGAAATGCCCAGTGGTAGGGGTAAAACATTCGCTTCGCACTCGGGAGGACCCAGGTTCGTTCCTCGGCTCCGGGCATCCTGATTTCGGTTTTGCAGGATTTTCCTAAATCACTCCAGGCGAATACCGGGATGGTTCCTTAAACAGGCCCTGGCTGACTCCTTCCCCCTTTCCCCCATGTACCTCTATCAAGGACTAATGCTGTTCGAGGACATCCGAAATAGCGAGGGCTGTTCATCCCTCACAAATGGACACTGTCACCCTGATATTTGGCACACCTGCATGTACCACCAGTTGTCGCCCCTGCCTTGCGGGAACTTACGTTAGTCATTTGTTTCACACCGGGTGTTTTGCTTTAAGAGGCACTGTCGTGTTTATGGCACGCGCGGAATGCCGCGACAACAAAAGAGAAACGCCACTGACGTAACAGTACGTAGCGAGTCGTCCCAACTGCGCAGGCGGCTATCTTGGTGCATACGTGATCATCGGCAACCAGATAGGTGGTCCTGTACTATGACGTCCGTCATAAGGCGGTTATAGGGCAAAACAACCATATACAGTGGTGTACCTTAATATCGTGATAAACCAAGTTGCGGGTTTCACAAAATTGAGAAGGTTCTGGACACCAAGTTCACTAGGTTATCAACTGAAAGAAAACGTGTAGTTTTCGCAATAACTGCCATATGTATCAAATATAAGGTCACAAAAAATAGTTTACATAATTTTGTCACTCAAGTTTGAGGAAGCCTTAGTATCACGAAGTAAGGCTGAACTGATGGGTTGCAGTAGGTTTGCCCTGCCACACGTGACTATGTTATAAATCGGTCCACCAGACCTACAAAAGCCTAGAAAAGTTAACCAGGGTTCCACAACTTATTGGTAGACATGCAATTTTGCATTGTTATTTCGTGATAGGCTAGGATCCACTGGCCTTTACTCACCCACCTTACGCTAACATTATTGGCTCCGGGCCACTGTGTGGCCTTCAATAGACGAAAGTGGGCACTTTTAAAGTTGAATTTAAATCGTTGGTCGAAACAGTAATTCGTTGGACTAACAATCAGGAGGACCCGTGTTCGAACTCCGGCTCCGGCAATCCTAACTTCGGTTTTCCATGGTTTATCGAAATCGCCCCAAGCGAATGCTGGGATGGTTCCATAACAAAGGCTATGGCCGACTCCTCTGCCAACTCCCGTCTTTGTACCAAGTTGTGTCACCGTCTCTAACGACCTCGCTGACAACGAGACGTAAGTAAGACCCACTTATAGTCTGTTTACGATAAAGCGAGAAGTACTTAAATTTTTATTTCGGTAATTTTGCATTCATATTTACTATTTTTTGTGTGTAAACTACCATGAAACACAAACAAGTGTAAGCGTTTATCCAGTCTCAAAATTTAATATCTTAGGCTCCCAATAAAATACCGTTTTCGGTTGTTATAATGTCGGGGAGTGCTCAAATTAAATTGAACAACCTATATCTTATATAATAGGTTGAAAAATTCCTTCGAGGCGCGCCACACATACTGCCCGGCGAACATCGGCAGTCACATGAGCACACAGTAACTTATCAGAAGAGTCCACTTTGCTCTCGGATAATAAAACAAAACTTGCAAGTCTCTTCTTACTGACACTTCAAAACCCTATTGGGGTTATTGTTTGTACGCCCTATCCAGCCTACCTCCGCAACAACATAACTGACTTAAGAGACGCAAACGTATGCGAGTTAAATATATAAGCTACAGTCTCGACAACACTCTCAGGATTGCTTTCCTAGCCGCGACTAAAAAAAAAAAAAAAGTACTATTAGGGTAAACCTTCCCTATACTTCGTTATACTAAACCTTCGAACTTCAATATCAGAAATATGTAAAACATTCTAATTGTGAGCTTATATTTGATACATTTCTCACTTATTACCTAAACTACACATGCCTGCTCTCTGTTGGTAACCTAGTGAACTCGGTGTACAGATCCTTCCCAGTTTTGTGAAATCCGAAAATTAATTTATCACGATATTAAAGTATATGACGCCATATCGTCGGTTCACTCTATACGAAACACTGATATAGTGAGTGAGTGGTGAGAGATTTTGGTCAGCGCTTTACATCGAGGTCTTCAGCGCTGGTGAGGGGTGACATGAGGTGAGTATGGAGCGGCGTCGGAATGAAAGGGCGGGGGAAACGGGAGATCCCCGAGAAACCCCGCCGACCAACGGCATCGTCCGGCACGATTCGTTGATCTGATACAGGAAGGCGGTCAAATGAACCTGCCTCAAACACGCAGTACCGCTGTAAGTATATTGAACTTTTACTCATTAGCCGTCGTAACTCGAATATAAACTAATTCTTACCGAATATTGCCGAAGTTGAAAGTCTACAGAGTGACAACTTAAGCAACGAAAAATAAATGCTATAGTAAAATTTTGAGAAATAAGTGCTCTTTAAACAATTTATTTGTATGCCTAATTTGTACCCAGACATTTAAACCCATTTTAATTAGGATGAGTTATAACAAAAGAAAGGGCGTCTTCAACCAACAATTAGTTGCATACATAACATTATTCTGTAAATGACAGCGTAATACAAATAGAGGTAAATATGAGGTTGGTAAGGGGTAGATGGAGCTATATGTGGAGTTGGACTTTCGGGAAAATGCTCTACCGTTTTTCTACCACATAGGAAGTTTTACAATAATCCTTCCAGATATTTGATGTTATATGTTGTTTATTGACTTTGCTACCAGTTAAGTACGCACAGAAAACACGCAAATAAAAAAGCATAAAACGTATTTTCACTAAAACAATGTCCCTGGCATAAATGTGCATGCCAGGCTAGTTTTCGTGTACAACCCTCATTTCTAACCTAAAAATAATGCAATAAATAAAATCATACAAACAATTTGTAAGAAATTAAAATAACACATAATGCCACAGCCTATAAAATATTAATTTGCAAATTCTGTCTCATGAAAATTTAGAAACTGTGAACATCTGTATAGTCATTGTGGAGTCTAACTCACCGCAACAGGTTCGGTTCAACGTGCCTAGAGACTGCGAGCAGGCGTCATGAACGTGTCTGGGTCGCCCTTATAGCACTACAACACATAGTGCTCGGACACGTCCCAAGGTAGAGCTAATTTTCGTTAAGTGCAGCGAACGATGAGTTATCACTACCAACTGCTTCCAGAGCAATTTTTTTTTGTGATTAACTTGATTTGTGTAAACTTCAGCACTCTAATTACAAAAAAATTATTTGTAATTTTACAAACATTTGTAAAAGTAAAAAGACTTTCATTGTAGTACTGTTTGTAAAATCCACAAGGATATTCTTTGTAATAATACTCACTAAAACATTCTAGTCCAGTAAAGTTCCGGATTTTTTTAAACTTAGTCTATGTAGTTTTATACAAATCATATTCTCTAGTATCGATTTTACTGGAATGAAGTGAATGTTCACATTAATTGCGTTCTACAAAATTAAGAAAGTAAAGTGATAGGGATGTACATTCAGTATCTCTCTAGACATAAAATAAAACACTGACTGACTGACATATCAAACTGCAGTCCAAACCACTGGACTTAAAATCGTGAAATTTTTTGTGCGCGTTCCCCTCAGGTCGTAGGCGAGCACTAAGGAGGGATTTTTTTTTCGAAATTTGACCTATAATGGGATGAAAAAGGGGTGAAATGTATTTCCGAAGAAACGTCGATAGAACTCGAACCCGTCGGCCTATCGTCATGATTTTTACTTTAATAAGACACACATAGAAGTGCATATTAGCCAGTTTAAAGATTTTTCGAAGTTAAACATTTAAGGGGGTGAAAAGACCTTACATGTGTTTCCGATCAACTATCGATATCTATCGAATCCTTCGGGATTACTTACGTAAATACCCAAAAAGCGATTTTAGGATTTTTTGAAATTCGACCCCCAAGCAGTAGAAAGGGGCGAAATGTATTTCTTATGAATCGTCTATATTACAGAAACAAAACTGACTATCGTGGTGAATTTTACTTCAATTGGTTACGTATATATAAATATATATGAAATGACACTAAGAAGTTTAGACATTCTTTAATTAAGGAGGTGAAAATAAGTGAAATGTGTTTTCGATTATTCTTACATATATATCGAACCAATCGAGATATCGGAGTGATCTATCTGTGCTTTAGATTGATGCATATGTAAATATCTAAATACTGTTTAAGTATATTTTTCCAAATTTAGCTTCAAAGAGGTAAAAAAAAAAGGGGGGAAATGTGTTTTCGATTCACAATCGATATACATCGATCCCATTCATTTTTATATAGCGACTTTTATTTTTTTTTGTTTAAGATTGATGCTTACTCAATACCTGAAAAGTAAATTCACGAATTTTCGAAATTCGCCACCTAAGGAGGTGAAATGTGTTTTCAATTAATCGTTGAATTATCTTGAGCTCAGCGGGCTAGTGTCGTATTTTGCACACACACGTGACATCAATAAAGTATTATAAAAAGTGATTCAAGTCGGGGGCATCATTTAGGGCGGGGGCAGAGGAGGGCAAATGCACCGCCCCCTGGATTTAGAAGGAAATGTGTATACATTTTTTTGTGTATTTTGTTTTTTGAATAATACTAACGTCAGCACATAAAACTGAAGTTTTATTATTAAAGCTTCTAATTTGTACATGCTTGATTAATAAGAAAGATGCAACAAGGTCACTATCACCAAAAAAAAAAAAAAAATTCCTCCCCCCCTCCCCCAAAGAAAAATCTGAAATGACGCCCGTGATGAAATTCACTCTCTTAGGAGGCAAAATTGCCTTGAATATGTTTTAGATAAATCCTAGATATCTATTGAACCCGTCGAGATATACAGTTAATTTTCTTTAGGATTATGACTACAGAAATGATTGCAGAACGGCTTTTTTAGATTTTTCGAAATTCGAACTCTCAATACTGTGCAGTGGTCATGTGTGTTTTTTATTGAATGACCGATTTTGATTCGACTGAACGGGCTACCGTCGTGATTTTCACTTCAATTGGATACGTATACAAATGTTTAAGATGTGAATTAAAAATATTTCGAAATTCGACACCCAAAAGGATGAAAAAGAACAAAATTTGTTTTCCATCAACCCATGATATCTATACCTAACCAGCAGAAACATTGAGGTGGTGTTCGCGTCAGAGTGACGCTTACGTAAGTATAAAAAAAATTATATGTTAGTTTTTTACTTTTTAAGATAACTTGATTATTAAGAATAAAACTAAGTTTATAAACTTTCAAGGCAAACGATTCGAAAAGCAAGTACGAGCAACGAGAAATAACTTACACGGGAGTTTCACTCTACAGTAACATATCGAGGCGTGGTGTTGTACAACTTCTACAAGCCCAGAACACGAAAAATTTTTTTTTTAATTGAATTAATTTTCATGCATTATTTCGACGTTACGTGACGTAGTTTTCTGTTGCTCCGGTCTACATTCCAGGAGGTTCTGGGTTCGAATTCTGTTAAAAGCTGCGCTCGAACGTTCAATTCTGACGCACAAAAACTACAAGGCAGATCGGATTTCTGCAGTTTTCATGATGTATTCGTTTAAAAGGTGTAAATTGGATTATGCAGTACACTTTCCACTTTGGTTACTCGACATCATCATCTCGCATATATAACCTTATTAATCTCAAGGTCGGGGCACAAAATACGTTTTCGCGAAACCTTTTCCCACAAAAACTTTCTAATGGCATTTAACTTCAAGTGAATATTTTGAAAATATGTAATTGAGGGCACCGTCACCAACGGTTGTGCACAGGATAAATCAGACGTTTTTCATTCGATTAACCTCTTACATTTAAGTCTGTAACTACCCAACAACGTCAACATTGATGTGACTAAGTCCCAGGTGAAGTAGCTGTTAGTGGCAGGGACAAACTAAGACTGCTTTTTGCGTGGACAGCCATAGCTACTTTTCCTGCTGCAGAGTTAGCTCAACTAGCAGCTTCGTCACTCTTAACACTTGATGACTGAAATACCAATCTGGTGTACAAATAGGTTTTTCAGTTAAAGTAAATATCAGTTATGAATAATACTCGCGAGCAAAGCCGCGGGGGACTGCTAGTTATACATAAAATTATTTATTTGGCAGTTATTCATAAATAAGTTAACTTTCATTATTAGAATAAAAATTATGTTTCGAATGTAATTTTTCCTTATTTCAAGTACAAATACACGGCTAAACCTTGTAATTTTACAAACCTATAAATTTTACTTTTTTACAAGAGAAGACGTTTTACAAAGATGTTCTTAGCAAACTGGGTTTCTAATGATTTTCCTTGTAAAAGTGCTTATTTTTCCTTTTATTATACCGTCTGGTTTTCTACTATTGCGGAAATATTTCCGTATTAAACTTGTCCACAAAAATATTATATACTTAACTAGACATCATACTGTAGAATAACAGTTGTATGGACACCAGCCTATCTACCACCGTTACTGAGTTGACCTTCACATTGATATTTACATTGTTATGTTACATTATACCCCTAGCGGCAAAGAGACGTGTTCCAATTACAGCAACGTTAAAACAGCACCATAGTTCCAGTGTTGCCAATAGTTATTTCAGGAACTATCTCATTCAATAAGAGGGTCACACTGGAGTATTCTACTAATATCATGGTAAAAAATAAACCTTCCTTCAGAAGTTTTCTGGTAAACAAATTACTCGGATAAGGTGCTTCCTGTACAGAATAAAGTTGCATCTCTCTAACTGTGTTATATATGACGGGATTGATAAGATTTCAAGTTTACAACACAAAGTTGTAACTCTCTAGCTGTACGAGCTACACAGGATCGGTTGTTAAGATAGCCCTATTTGAATGTAAACAGTAGGCCTATTTTGTATTCTGTTTTTTGTATTTTATTTTTCTTATTTATTTACATTTTTTCCGTAGCTGTAATAACAAAACTACAATACACAACCACTTTGTTTCATGTTATGTCAAACACAATTGTCAAGTTCACAGTCCACCTTAGTCGGTTAGCTATGTATGTAAACACGTTTCCATGACAATGCATTGCCACCTTCATTTAGGCAAGACCTGTCACTGTGAGGAGGAACATAGCAGATAATAAAACAATTACTGTAATTTTAGAAATTATCAATCTTTACATTCAAATAGGGCTATCACGGCAACCGTCCTATATTGACCCCATGTTCATATAAACTTTTTTTATCACAATGACCTGTACTATCACCTCCCAGAATATTGCCCTTACCTCCCGGGACACACTGTATAGCAGTACCTACTATATATGACGGGACTGGTAAGGTCCTCAGTTTACAACACAAAGTTACATCTCTCTGGTCGTGTTATCTATGACAAAGACAGTGTGCAGAGTGCGGAGAGGCGGAGGTCTCGCCTCGCTGGCGGACACTCGCTCAGTCAGAGTCGTGCTCGATGTAGCTTGACTCGGCTGATCAGTCAGGGAGTTGCCTCGCCTGTCGGAGGTCGTTGCCTTCGCCCGCCCAATAAAAACACTGCAACACTTGACAACTCTTGCAAATAGTCGCCGCTATTGAAAATCGACGAGCTTCACTGCTGAAATAAGCAAACTGTTAACTTTTTTTTTTGTATATAAAAAACAAAGACCATGACTGTTAAAACTAAGTACAAGATTTCCTCGCAAGTAACTCAGCACTATCTGTTAGACGCCAAACTATTCTACCGGCAACTAGAAACGCAGCTGTTTCAAGCCGGACAGTCATTTCCTGAATGCACACACACTTTCAATCCTAAATTCCACATGCCATAATACGACAGCTACACAAAATGATCAGCGTCGTTATTAATACAAATCGGATATACGAAAATATATTTACCAAGACAAAATGTTTAAATTAATTTCGTCAGTTTAAAAAAATAGCTCGTAGGAATGTCGCAAAGGTAATGTTACATGCCTCGAAAACTCGAGAGGGCTTGTTTGGAGGCCAGTAGGCGATTGCTGAACTTTCAAAAAAAAAAAAAAAAAAAAAGGAATTTGAAAGGCGTGGGAAATGGTAGTACCCCGAGAAAACCTGCCAACCAACGGCCACGTACGCCACGCTCTCCGCGCGCGAAAAGTCGGGAGTCGCCCCCGCCGGGAATCGAGCCCGAGTCACATTGTTGACAGACAAGCTCTCTAACCACTGCGCCACCCATAGCCGCTATCTCATCAGCAGATTTCCAAGGAAGCAGTGGAGAGTAAACTCATTTTGTTCGGAATTTTTTCTATTACTTGCGTAAATTAAAACGCCAGTGCATACTCACATGTTAAATAGTTCTTCAACATCTTAAACATGTTGTGTACGTGATAAATATTTACTAAGTTTGTTAAGAGTGTCGCGTACCATGCGCTTCAAATACGTTGCAGTTGTTCGTAAATACGTCTTTTTTTTTAAAGAAAAAGCACGACAATGTACGAAAAAATAACACACTTCGGACAAGGGTGGAATATCGTTGTTTTAAGACACTATGCTCATAAAAATACTGTTTCTATGTCCTCCAACATAACTAAGAATTGCATCTTCAAACTGCCGTACTTCAAAATGTACTAACCGGATGTATGAAAAAAAAAAACACGAACATCTTCGCTACAGACTTTCCACCAATAAAGTTATGTGGTGGTGAGGCATTTGATGCACGTTTCAAGCACACCCTTATAGCTCCGTCTTATCTGAGTATTTAATGCGCAGATGGGTGTAGGCACCCTTAATTCTTACTGTGTAGTGTTTTAACCAAACAAAACCATCTTTCGATTCAGTGCATAGCATTTTTTAAAAGAATTTTGAAGTAACGCAAAATGAGACTTACCTTACGTAAAATAAGTTAAGTGACCCTACGTCTCGTCGATAGCGAGGTCATTAGAGACAGAAACATAGAACGTGACACAATGTCAGACCTGGGAGAGGATTCGGCCATGGACTTTGTTAAGAAACCATCGCAATATTCGCCTGGAATGATGTCGGGAAACCATGAAAAACCGAAATCAGGATGGAGCAAGGAATCGAACATCTGTCCTCCCGAATTCGAATCGAGCTGTGACCGTTAAGCTAACTTGCTCGTGAAATGCATGGACTGGGTGTGGGTGGTGATGTTTTGGGAGTCCGGTTGGGGTAGAACAGTAGGCTATGTATATAGTTAGAGCCAAAAGTTAATCGCGAAAATATTTTGCACCATTTTGTTTTAATGCTCTGCTTCATTGTTATTGGCAGCTTGTGTTTGTTCAGCCACTTCTCCCATTTCACTGTACCAATCAAAATAAGGTTATTGTGACACCATAGTCTGTGATTTGCGCCGGTAGAACCCCAAGTTAAGAGTTAAAACATACTATCACTGTCCATGAAGCACAGCTGCACACTTATATAACACATACATTCAATTATTCATATATAAAGTATGTATTCAATGTGAAATTGTATTTTGTTTCTGATCTAGAATCACTCTTATTGCATAAAGATAATTTATTTAGTGCTTTAGGGAATGAATAAAATAATAAATGAAAATAATTATGTAATAGAATAATTCAGGATTGAGAATTTTAGTTTTAATGTAAGCCTATTTTTATTTCAGTACGAACTAGCACTAAATTACTTGGATCGATGTATTTTTAATATTCATATTAGATCAAATCTGGAATTATTTTATAATTTTACTTTGTACTATACTGTATAATTGTTTTGTTACATTAAATTTATGTAAAATGTTTTGTAATCGAATGAAAGAAATCAAACGGTGAGACAATGTTCTCGGTCACAGTTGTGCGTATAGAAGGGAGTTTTTCATGATGCAGTGATGTAGAAGTGTTAACGCAGGAAGTGTCTGGGGCTGGCAGGGGAAGGAGCACGTCGGCTCCGGCAGCAGGCAGAACTAGTCGACTAAAGAACAGAACGTGCTGGCGAGGCGAGGCAGCGAGCAGCTAGGAGGAGAAAGTGGCGAGACTGCCAGGCTCCCTGGGAACCAGGAAGAACAAGAACTACATATAGAGGAGGGGGAGATGTCCACGAGTACTTGGCCTTGCCGGCAATATACTGCGCGCTCACAAATATTCTCTCTATAGGCCAGGAATCAAAAATTTAACCTCCAAAAAATTTGTCCAAAGCTGAATTTTGGCTCACACAGTCGAGTCGAGCATGCTTAGTAACATATCAAAACTGTACCGCTCAAAACCGTGTGCGTCACATCGAAATCGTGCAACAAAGTCATAAGTGACGCGTTAGTGCAACGTTATACTAAACTGCCGCCATGAGGCGTAACCTTTACCGTACAATTAAAACAAATAGTTTAAAATAATCTATAAACTCTGTTCTACGTAAATATGTTAAGAAATACCTTAAAATGTTAAGTTAACTATACACCGTAAAACAACAAAGTGAAGGAATGTATTATTTTATCAATATTGTGGAAATTCGACAACGATTATCAGCAAAACTAAACGTCTACGTGAAAAACATTCCAAGTATATTTTGTTGCCCATTCTTTCAGCTTTCTATTGGT
>PNEQ01064446.1:39141-57103 GCA_003012365.1 Medauroidea extradentata | reverse complement strand
TTTCTCATTTGACTGTACCAATCACAATAAGGTTACTGTAACACCACACGTCTGTGATTTGCGTGTAAAACCCCACGACACACGAATGTCAAAACATCCAATCTCTGACCGTGAAGCAAGTCTGCAGACGTGCACACAAGTCACTGACACAAAGTGAGGCAAATTTCTTTTCGCGAAAAGTTCATGTCTCTAGACATAAGTATCGGCCCGCCCCGAGAGGACAGCAACGACGTGCTACCCGGACAAAAAGACTTGCAACTCTTTCATTATCTAGTAACATAGTATCCAGAACTTGCACACAGCAGCAAGAGACGAATAAACACCCGCGGAAACACTTAAATAAATAAATAAATATATTTAAAGAAATAAAAAACAAGCCGAACGTCGTATAGTGTTTAACATAATAAATCTCATATTACCATCCACTTTTCTGCTAAATTATTTAATTAGCAATACAATTATTGAATTTCATTATTATACACTTTGAACAAAAATGTTCTTTGCCACTGAGCTACATATTTGTGGTTCGTATTCAAACAAATATTCTTTTTTGGATAAAAAAAATTGCATCGAGACGAAGGAAGTGTTTTATAGAGCAGCATAGAATATTAAAGTTACTTCGTGTGGTGTATTCTAGAAAGCGTACTATAGTCATATGACATCAAGTAGCAAAACATTGAGGTAGATGAAACTACATTCCTCGGCACAGCAACGCACTTCACATCTCTGGGTGTAAACCGTGGATATTATTACATCCGTGTTGTGTCACGATGGAAATATTCCTCGTGTACAGCGCGTACACTTGTTTGGTCGCTTACATGGATGCTTGTGTTCCTTGGCACAGTAAAATATTTATTTACCTATGAGATAAGAATCATTACAAAAAATTAGTAAACATAGTATACAACCCAGACCATTTTTGTGCGATGCGTCCTAGCATTCTACTACAGTGATTTTGAAGAACAAAACAAAACCGAAATCAGTATCGCACGATTAAGAATTGGAAGGTATTATACGTCGGTCGAACATATATGCGGAAATTAAAAGATGTTATATGTTTAACTGTGAGTTATGCAAAAATTATTTCTTTCTAAATCTGGTTATTCCACATTTTGATATTATAGGACTAATACTTTTTGTAACATTGTTTGAAAGCTACGACTCTTTGAAAATCAATAAATATACTTAATAAAAGTCTGTGGGATTTTTCCGTGCGTGCAGATATAACTCCGAAACCAACCATCTCAACCCCACAACCCCACGTGTATTATAAAATATGGTAGCCCTTCGTACCCCATAGGTCAAGTAGGATACTGTTTGAAGTTACAGGGGCCGGATTGAGAGATATGTGTGTCGAAAGAGAATCTACTGGAGATCGAGCACTGGAATATTCCTGAATGATCTAGAAGGTTCTATAACATTCTCGAATGTTGAAGAATGTAACCGAATGATGTTAAATAGTTTAGAATATTATAGAATGTTTTAGAATGTTCGAGAATGTTCCAGATGATTTCGGATCATGAAATGGACCCACTGTTTTTGAAATTTATTTTGAGAACGCTTCAAAGTGCCTTAAAAAACTTGAAACGGGGGAAAAAACTTCTGGAATATTCTCAAATGTTCCATAATCTTATTGTGGTGGGGATACATTCCAGCTCAGAATGATATACCGTATAGGTGAAAGGGAGACGTTTGTGTGTGATGTATTCTTACCCGTGCAACACAGAGTATTACAGCTGTTATTTTGCTAAATTAACAATTGACTGGTTGGTGCGTAGCGCAGCCCTATTGAACCTGCGTTCTCCCGCATGCGAGTGCAGATATTAGAAGGTTGAGGAGGGGTAGGTTAACTAAGAGGCAATAGGGAAGGAAGAGGGTGTGTGTGTGTGTATGAAGGGGTTGGTTTCCTTGAAAAAAAAAACCCTCACTTGGCATCCCCCGTTGTAAGGAGAATCGAGGGTGCTCAAACTGTTGGAAATCTATTTGCGCCCTCTCGCCATGACTCAGCGGGCAGGGATTTCGAGCGACATTGCCTTCTATTAGCGGCTGTTAACTTGCCCCATAACGCAGGTCTTACGGGCATACATCATTGGTCCGGAACCCGAGCTCTGTAGAGAATACCTCCCATCCTCCCCCCGCGAGTTAAACGGTCGATTGGCTCCAATGGTGAAACTACCGCGTGAATGAAAAACAAATCTACCTCAGTTAGGAGCGAGAGACTATCTCCAATTGAATAGTACTATGCAGAAAACTTCTAAACCACAAAAGTAGAGAACAGGAATAAAACAAAATTTCTAAATTATTATGCAACAAAACATGGAGTAGCTAAGCAAACAAAATTAAACAGAGGTAGGGCATTTTATAATAAGATTATATTAACTAACAATATAAGTATAAGTTATTTACAATTTCTAATGTTCTATTTATCAAATATGGAATGATCTCTTTCTGCATAACACCATTCAATTTGAATTCATTTAATTTACCATTTAACTTTTTATAAGATTAAAATTTGTTAATTACGCTGAGGTAAAGCATAACGTAGCACTTGGTGAATAGGATATATTTGCAACATTCCAAAATAGTTACATTCTTCTGGCTCGTGAAATTGAAATAATTGGGTTTCGAATAATAAACTATCAAGAATATGCCAAACAAATCACTTCATGTGAGGAAAATGTAACTCTAAAATTGCTGGTTGTGCGTCGTCTATGGTAGGCAAATAGTAAATCCCAGTTATTTCAGAATTTATTGCAGGAGCTAGTTATTAACCTAGAGTGCCACTTAATGGCCCAGATAAAGAGTTATTTCACTCGAGCACATTGTAAAAAAATTATTTAAAAGGTTATGGGAAGTTTTTAGCCACTAACAATGTAAGACACGTAACTATATTTCAGGTTATGAAAAGAGCAAATATTTAGCATTGCTACTCTACAAGTCTGGTATAAATCACAGTAACTTTGACTGTTACTTTAAAATGCATAAGACTCCTACCATAGATGCATAGGGAAAGTTTTACCATTCCCTGCTTTCTTAACGCTTCTGTACATTGGTGTAGTAAATTTACAAGTAATTTTTACCGAGTAATATTAGACATGTCAGACGTATAAACTACTGAGAAATTAATTTTTCCTAGCTTGCTCCAAATATGTAATACATTTTGAATCGTCTCATAATATAAATACCTCTAAACTGCTCAAATAATTATAACTTGGCTAGTGTTTACAGTAAAATGGCGGAGACGCTGCCCTGGCAGTCGTCAAAGAGAACCTGCTATCTTCCTCTGTGTTTGTGTTGTTTTCGTTGTGCTGTCTCGCCTACAATATTTTCTGTCGTTGTGTTCATTTGTGTTGTCCTCGTCGTTTTTTGTCCATCGTCGTTGTCCTGTTCATATAGTTTAATCTGTCTGTTTTTTTTGTTTTTGTTAGTCTCTTTTATCATATACTGACTATATTACTACTCTGGAATTATTTATGTGTGTGATGACAACGACCATATCTGGTCTTATTTAAGTAATTTTTTCGTATTTTGTTGCATTTTTATTTTCTTGGTATTTTTGTGGGTTTATCTGCGACTTGGCAACATTCGCAAGCAATGGCGTATATCCATGAAAACTCATCTTGTCATACATCCCCATTGCAAAAATCTTTCAAAGAGCATTTGAAAAAAAATTAACAAAATACATACATTACAAGTATTAACATTACAACAGTTTCTATGACTTTATGACATCTAAATACAGAGTTGGCCTTTAGTATATTCTATTCCGAAGTTACATAATTGACCCTGAAGTTATTTGCTATTACAATATTACAGGGGAAATATTGAACTACCAAAACCTGATAAGGGTTCCGATGACCGGCGTATATAATTCATTATTGCATTTACGCGCAAGCCACTAAACGTGCGTACACAGCTTGGCCATTGTTCTTTTTCCTACGAGAATTTTCAGGGATATGGAAAGATAAGACTGTAATACTCAATCGTCGATGAAATCTGAACAAGTGTTTTTGGCCCAGTAGATATTTTATCAGTGCACGGCTATTTATACAATACTAGTGAATAAAATTATTTGTTTTCAAGTAAAAATTTAAACCATATTTTTGGGAAAATTAGAGTTAGTAACCACAACATTCATAAAAATGGAAAACCATAATATCATAATTTGAAATACGATAATATCCAAGTCTCTATAATAACCGAATTTTAAAAATACTCGCGTTTTGAATTGAAAATAATTTTACTCACCGAAAACCTCTGCACGAGTGGCGGAAAGTGTGTCAGAGGTTAATGCAATTTCATATCTGGGTTGTACACAGTTGTAGACAGTACATTTATTGCTATGGCAATCTCAAAAAGGAGTTTTTAATAACGCTGCAGACCTTAAAAATGTGTTGTTATGTGAATTCCATTAAAAAAGCAGAGTGCATTTCTATCACAATAAAGTATTTTTAATTCATCATATGTCCCCTAATTGTATGCAATCAAAAGTTTCAAATTTCAATCGATTTTATTTTTACAAAGTTTTTTCTGGCGGATCTGACAGTGGTGATTAGTAGAGACATGCAAAATTCGCGTTATCATTTGGTAGCAGACTAAACTTCACTTTCCTATACATAACAGAGTATAATCTGCTGTTCAATTGGCCACGAACTTTTATGTGTTGTCATTTACTTGTGTTACGTCTGTACAGAGATTGGCATCCCTACCGTGTAAGCATTCTCCGCGGCAAGTCACGACAATATCGGCCAGCGGGAGACGTCGAGCGAGCCTATAGTCACTTGGAGTCTAGCCAGCTGTCAGAAAATAACGCGAATTTTGCATGTCTCTAGTGATTAGAGTTGATGGTATAACGAGAAAATTTGTTGTGCTAACGTAACCTTGAAAACACTGTAGATTCTCGCAATACATATAATTGAGTAATACAGGTTTGACATTACGTAGCCTTCTGCAGACCAATAACAGACATTAAATATTGCCGTTATCGGGATTCTTATTGGCTGAGTCAAATAGGGTGACAGCCCCACTTACAAGAGAAATCCAGTAATATTCGGGTAAGCTGAACGTATGTTAAAATCGAGCAAATAGACAAGTTTTCCGGCGATAAACTATCATCTCTACTGACGGATAAAATTGAAGCGAGGAAACCACATATTAGGGAAACATATTGAAATTGTTCGTGATTTAATTATTTAATCTGAACATTTAATATAAATGAATTCATTATTTGAAAACTACAGTTTACTTTGATGTTCGAGAAAATATTTTTGCACTCGTTTGTTTCAGTGCCTTACGTGCACACATTCAGTTCTGCTTCGTGGTCAATGATTTGATCTTTTGGTTCTGCTCGCTAATCACATATAGAGCGCGTTGACGGTTGGCAGCTTCAGGAATGTTGGATGGCATTCCATGAATCCGAGCACTAAGTCAAGGCACAGCATACTCCGGAACGGAAACTTCGACCCCAAGTACATAAGGCATTCGAATAGAAAACGGCAGTAGTAATGAATGCCTATCCTCTCATCGACATTCCCCACTCGCCAGTCGCCAACTGAAATGGCGCAGACTGTACCTGTGGTGTCGCAGTAACCTTGCTTCAGCTGACACAGTCAGATAAGTGACACCTCTATACAAACACACGCGCTGCCAACAACCTAGAAGTACAGCTGCAGGTGTGCACATTAGTGAAGACATGACAAATCCGCGTTTTCGTTTAGGCACAAGACAGGCTTCAGGCAACTGTAAGATAGTTTAACGTTCGCAATTGCCCCTCGACTTATTTGATACCTCTTACAAGGCGCCGAGCCGATAACACAGAAGCAACTATATGCAGACCTACCGCGAGCAGCCAATGAGCAGCTGTTATTTTCTTCAGTAAACATATATTCTTGAAGACTAGCCCACACGTCAGTGAGACCGCGAATATTTCAGGTCTGCAGACGTAAGGCATTGCAACAAAGTGATGCAAATATTTTTGTCGCGAAAATCAGGGGTCCATAGCGGTTAGTAAGTACGTTTCTTGAAGTTTAAACACTATGAAAAACCTATACATTTTATGAAAATTACACACATGTTCACACGTATGATTCTGTACTTTTTTGTCAGTTAACGAATTTCGCTATGGATTTATTTCACTAATAAAATCTGTATTATCCTGGTTCCCAATGGAAAGGTTAAACTCAATTAAACATTCGCGAAAGATTGTTTAATTACACTTTGGGGTTTAAACTCACCAACGAGGTAATTAGAGATGCTTACACACTACTTAACCCAAGGACCAGCACTGGAAGAAGAATCGCCCATGGCCTATGTTAAGGAATCATCTTAAAGTTCGTCTGGAGTTATATCGGGAAAGCATAGAAAGCTGAATTCAGGATGGCCGGAGCCAAGATTCGAACCTGAGTCCCCCCTAACGAATGCAGGTCCATCGTGCTACCGTAGCGCCAGCTGGCTGGGTACAAATGCTGAAATAATACAGCTGTGTCTCTCCTTTGAGTTCATTGGTTCGCAAACCCGTTTAACACTATCCTTAAGGGATATAGACGAGCGAACGACTGGAATATTCAATCACCGATAAAATCTGAACTACTCGTCTTATTCCAATGGAATTTTTTTGCCGACCAGATATGTAATTAGCGAACGTCTGCTAGTGTAGCTTTCCAGTAAACATTTTAAAACAGTATTTACAAGAAAAAGTCCAGCAAATTAAGAGTTAAAGCGTCCAATCACTGACAATGAAGCACAGCTACCGCTATGCACATAATCCATTGAAACCAATTGATACAAAAATAATTCCGCTATAAAATTGTGGCTCTAGTGATGTAATTTACTTGTGTTATGACTTCGAAGGTGATTGGTAAGACAACGAGGAACTTTTTATTAATGACAAAAAGCCTACTCCGTGGTTGGTCGCGAACCTGTCGGCCAACGGGAGACATCGAACGAGCCTACAGCCGTTTGTGGACAGAAAATAACGCAAATTTCACATGTCCTTACGCATCGCCTCAAGGCGCGGAGCAGTACTGCTCGACAGACCTAAGCGTGTCCTCGGAAAATAAGTGAACTACAGCCGTCCCCCCTCTCCGACATACCACGCCCTCCTACTCTCCTTTGTCCCGCTACATCCTCCCAGCCAATAGCGAGCAAGTAGCCTGGCCGTCGCGACATGCACTGCGTACAGTCTCGTCAGCTGAAAAGTGACAACCAGTGTGTAGTTGTTGTCCAGGTCGTGTCGCGCATCTACAAGGTATATCATTACACAGACCTATTAGACCTAATACAGATGGTCGCTTACAATATGAATAGAGTATACAGGAAGGACTCCAAGACATTGCCTTCACACGACGACCTCGAAACAGTACCGCTCTTACCTCCCCTACCCGGGGCTACACTTAGGTTTGTCAAATAGTAAATTAGTGTCTAGTGTTTTCGTAGACAACGTTTAGTACTTCAAACGATGGCCCTATTATTTTATTTGTGGAAAGAATGTGGTAAAGTCCAATGATGATATATATGATAATTTTTTTTCGATTACCGTTGATATTTTCTCAGCTACAGCAATGTGAAAAAGTCATTTAAAGCACCTTTGAGAAGCTTGGAAAACATGTTTGTAATTAGCAGATGACACTATTTTTAATCATAGGGACACAGTTTGAAGTGTGTTTTATTTAGATAAACGCATTGGTAACAATTTTAATAGTAATACAAGAACAAATACTTTCCGTACCACGCTATATCACGGCTCACGCACGGTCCAGTAACCCTTACGGACGTTTCTCGCTCTTTTACAACGTGGCACTTCACCCCTACGCTCCGGTCTTCCCATGGGCGAGTATCCTCAACGCAAACCATAGAGTTGACCAGCGTCTGAAATCCAGGAAACACGTCCGTGGTGAATATGAATAATTATTCTTGCGAGGAAATTTATTCCATTTTTTTAAAAACACCCTCCGGCAGCCGCGAGACGGCAAAAATTCCGCCGTGCCCTCTGCATGAATAATCCATGGCTCAGTTCGAGAGGAAATGCGTACCTTTCAAAGCGCCACGCTAATTAAAACAAAAGGGTACGCGGAGGGAAAATAAGACGTGGCAACAGTGTAACGAAGGAATTCTTTTTTTTTTAAGACACCACCCACCTCTTTAGGCGTTCTCAACACCCACTTACGCCTCGCCTAAGAAGCCTTTTATGTCTCTACAAACACTGACTATGTTTGCGTTTCGGCCCGGCGAAAACCACCGCCTTCTGCAAACTTCATCCATATTTATGCAATCCACCGTCCACTCTTTTTTCTCTCCCCCATTCTCCTTGCCATCCCTTCCGACTGCCACTCCCCGGAATATCTTTTCGTAACTTCCTCCAGCCTTATTCCCTTTGCTTCCGTCATTTTGACTTAATAAATTTGTAACGTTTGCAATGAAAAAAAAAATAGGAACCACAGACTTAGATGGAGGTGAGTGGCTAAGAGAAGGAAAAAACGAAATTAAATTAAGCTTTATCCGCCCACCCCAACCAAATTTTCGACGTCCGTTTGATTAAATTTTAAAGCAAACGGTGTTTGTTCGGTGCAGACACGAAACACCGCAGCCGTATTTCACTCTGCACACGACATATCACTCCGGACCGTTGCGGCCTTGTGTTGATATGCACGGATATGAAAAATACGAAAGTTTCCAGTGTAAGAACTAAATTTTTACTAAGGTCACAGCCTGTTCAGGCCATCAAGTTGCGTTCAGAGCTTCAGCTGGAGTTTATTTGAAAACTATTCCACGTTTGTATGCGACGTCTGTTTAAGGGCCCTGTCTAACTCGGAACCCACCTTATGCTCGCTCATTAATTGTACCTTCGCCTATAAGCACAATGTGCTCAGCAGGCATAAGACCAAATTCTCGACCACGCTTAACGTACGTACGTGAGGAATTTGTAATTGAATTCACAACACCATTTAACATAGATGTGCACTAAAATTGTTATTCTAAGTACAAAATATCGGCAGCGAACTATGGCACATTAGAAGTTTCGGGCAAAAAATATTGGAATATTTTACAAAAAAATGCGTATTTTAAAACATAATTACAATTAAAGTAAGTGTGGCGATCTCATGAACGCTTTCAAGCTTGATTCACAATAACCACTTAGCGTAAGTATACAAGAACTAGAAAGATGATCATCTCAGGTCACGTATGTTAGAAGTGTGAATCCAGCTTAATCCCCCCTCCCCAGTCCCACAATGCTTGTCTTTTCATATTAATGTGGAGGTACCTCATTGTCCACTGTACATAATAGTTTTTTTTCGTTCTTTATAAACACATTATTTTAAATTACACTATTGCATGTCATAAATGTCATAAATCCACAACTGATTAATAGTGATGAATTGATGATTTATCGCGGGAAAACTTGACTGTTTGCTGGGTTTGTTGTATGCGGAGCTGTTACCGTATTCGACTGAGCCAATAAGAATCCAGCTATTGTAATATTTGATTCTCTTATTGGTGTGCAGACAGCTACGTTGTGTCAAACGTACAGCACCCAATCATGGATGTTGTAGTTAGCTACAGTGTTTTCAAGGATATGTTGGCACAAAACAGTTTCACGATATACCATCATCTCTACCGATTAGTTTTCATTACGTAAGCCGAAATAGATTCTCGTCGTTTCTGAATCATAAAGTATTGCAAACTAACATAAATATTAGTGAGAAAATCCGAAAGCATTTAAGAAGGAAACTTTCAATAACCAAACACATCCCCTAAATACACAAATCGATCAAAATATATTTTCTGTTTTAGGCGGCAACTATTTACACACGAAAATAAAGTCCGAATAAATTAAAAAATCAGACGAAACTCTATGTTTTCAAACCAGACATGAGCACACTACTTTAATATTGTATTCATAAAAAGGACACAACAGCTGCTGTTTACTAGAAGGCGTAGAGTTACGAAATGCAGCCTCTAACAAATTAACTACTTAATTTCCAATTGCGTAGAACAGTTATTATGTTATATACGTGTGTGTTTGTAATATGACATTGTAGAGTATGCATTCCTATTCAATCCATCCAACTGCAACAAAATTTTAGTGAGTTTTGCTTGTATGCGTGACGGTTTCTGACTCTCTCTCTCTCTCTCTCTCTCTCTCTCTCTCTCTCTCTCTCTCTCTCTCTCTGATGCATATATATTATATATACACACACATAGAAAATTGTTTTTTTGGGGGGATGTTAAACGGAGCAAGGGCAGAACAGGGTAGCCAAAAAATAAGCGAGAAAAAAATTATATTTTCCAAAATGTTTTTGAAACGGTCATAAATTACTTTTACTGTCAAAATGCACCATTTAGAATTTAAAAAAATTGGAAAAAAATTTTAGAAGAGTGAAAAAAGGTACATATTAATGTATTACTTTAATTTAAATAACATTATTAAAATTATTACTTATATGAAATTTGACAAGCTAAAAACTCGTTAAAAATGTATTACAGTTTTAATTTTTTTTCATGTAATTTGTGGAAAACTACTGAAAAAAAGGATACGATTTTTTACGAATTTCATTAACCTTCTTATTTATTCGTCTATTAACCGGATGGGAAAATAAAAAAAAAATTGTGCTCAAATGCTTTTGAATATACATACTTGAACACGAAAGACATCAATTCTTTGAGTAACATTGCAACACATGCCGTATGTGTGCTAATATATTAACACATTAAATTGAAAACAACGCGAACGAAGTTGCGTAGAACAGCTAATTTCATATAATAATTTGTGAATAACAACAACGCGACGGGTAAAGCCCAAGGGCAAGACACGAATAACGAAACATTTAAGTCAATAATCGCCAAAGGTTCTGTACTGTCAGCGCGAGAAAAAATGGTCGACGGTACGCGAATTCCGAATAGAAATTATTTATGTTTTATTCCCGTCGCGAACGCGTCAAAGGTAAAAAATTAATATTAATGTCGTGCCCAAATATTGGTGAAGTGTGTTAGCAGTAAATTACATTTATTCATTTTACGAGAGACGTTTGTTATTATAAGGAAGTGATTACCTTTTTAAGCAAACGTGTAATTGTGAGTTTATTGTCAGATTTAAAAGTGCCAAAGGGTATTTAAGGCCATGATCTTAAATTTCGCAGTGATTTCGAAAATATTTTTTGAAACACAACCTGATAAAAATATTAAAAATGTATTCTAGCAGTTTTAACACTTATATATATCATTGTTTGTGTCTGAATTTTTCTGTTGCAGTACACCAAACAGATTTGTAGATTTTCCCCCTTAAAATATCACAAATTTTGTTGCGAAATTACGCCAAAATGAAACAAAATATTTTTTTACTGACTAACTACACATTATTTTTATAAAACGCTCTAGGCGAATTGTACATCGTATTACTGTTAACATTCAAAAAAAAATTTCAATGCATTTGGTTTAAAAATAATTTAGATATTTGCAATTATCGGAAATAAATGAAAGGTCGTGGCCTTAAACTGTATAACAAACAGGAAAAAGTATTGAAATATTTAAACATCAGTATTTCGTACAAGAAGTTATTATGTAGGAACTTGGATTTAATATTGTTTTAATGCTTTTCGTGTTGCAGACGAACTAGTGTTCGCAACAACGAGAATTTTCAGAGTCGCATCGCGCACTTCTCGTCGCGTCTGTCTTGTTATTAAGAACCAAGCATGATGGTTAACTTTTGATTACTGTCAATACTCTCCACAGTGGACGACCGTAGACGACTCATAAGTAGAAACAGGATTATTTCGCGTATTGATTCTAGGTCAGGTTGAACGCCAATAATGTATACTTCACTCCTCTTTCTGTGATTAGACGACACCTGATTTAACATATCTTTGACTACTGCAAGCCATATTTAGAAATTTTACAGGAGAGTCATTACAAGTTTGCGGAACATACGTTTTATTCCGCAGTTAAAATATTAACGCACGCTACAAATAGTGTTTACGTAATATCGTATGGTGACCCTGTTTCCAAAGTTTCAAATACTATAATGCTAAATGAATAGAAGAAATAACTGTAAATGTATACCTTTGTAATGGAGATGGAACAAAATGTAGAACATGATGGTTCTGTATCTTCTGAGATGAATATTTCTATTTCCTCTGTACTGTAATTTAAAATGAATGGAGTTAGTATAGACTAGCCACAAATCTATATAAAAAAAACATGGTTTTATAGCAGCGATACATGGGTGGGTTAGTTGCCAAGTGGTGTAAGTCACAAAAAATCGAAAATGGCCTTACACCACTATAGAATTGCCTGCAGTGAGGTCTACATACTTACGAAGTGCAAATATTTCAGGAGAGAGAATTTAATGTTTGTATATGTGTTAAACTTCAGGGATTACGTTATTTAATACGTAATGCAATGGAAAAATGTAGTGGACTAGGACGCACGCCATTTTGTTAGTATGTAAACCTCACTGCAGGAATGATATAGTGATGTAAGTCCATTTTCGATTTTTTTGTGACTTACAACACTTGGCAACTAACCCACACACACACACACACACACACACACATATATATATATATATATATATATGCATATATATATATATATATATATATATATATATATATATATATATATATATATATATATGGGGAAACAAGTCGTGGTGGTAACACATGTTACGGTTATAAGCCAATGTATATTCGACTGTGACCAGTGTGTGTATAGGTCTGAGAAGTCTAGGCTGTTGCCACATTAATACGTGAAATATTCGAGCCTCTACTCATGAGAAAGACCGAGCGAGTTCTCTGGCACGGATCAGACATACCCTTCTGGGAGTCGTCCCCTTCTATCCACCCAGGAGACCGGACGCCCTAATTGACGAGGACGCGAGGTAACGCGTCGCCCCGCGCGAGGCGCGCCCATTATGATTACATCTGAAGTCCCGTTACATGGTGTGAGCCAAGCCACTGCAACGGACGAACGGTAGTAGGGCAGAGGAATGCTGAAGAAGAAGTAAAAGAAAGTACGGCAGAGGAAAAAAAGTAAGGAAAAGGACTAGGAACTGCAAGAAAAATGGAACGAGTTACGGGTAGATGCGTTTAAAATGGGAGGCGGCTGTAAGGTGAGTAGTATGAATTAGGTGGCTCGGGAGCACAAGATGTCTGGCGGAGGTGAAGGGGAGTTGGGGGGGGGGGATAGAGCCGAGCCATTTACCCTCCGTCATCCAGAAGGCGTGTTCACAAATCAGATAAAGCGCCTCTCGCTCTTCTTTCTTTCTACGTCTTCGTCCGAGTGTTATCTTTCACGGAATCTCACTGTGGACGTTTCCTTCGTCGAGAAATGTGTATCACACCAAGTTCCTCGGACCTTCCCTTGATCCCTACGATTTAACATCTCCATTTGAAGAAGACTGGTGGAGCCCATTCGGACACGGGATCTTCGAATTGACCCATAAATTTGTTTACGCACTTTCCATGGACTTCGTCTCCATAACAACACTTCTTTTAGAATACGTGATATTGCCTGGATTTCCGACTGTTTAGAAATTTCGGTTGTACAAACAATTGTAGGAATATCATCGTTACTTATGTATGCACCCAACTCGTCACCTCCTAACTGGTGTTCACCAGAAACCGGAAAAGTTCGCAGGTTAAATGCCCCGTAGGTTAAACTCCAAAACCGAGTTGCATCTGTTTTCCCGTTGTCTGTTGCCCAAGTGAGTAGCCAGTGGCACTTCACTTGAGGTGAAGCGAACTAATGTTTTGGTTTTCTATGAGGTCTTTGATTGGCTGCGAGTAATTCGAGTTATTCGTGGGACGACTAACATATTTTGATCCAATAGCAAATGTGCCTGAAACTTGTGACCTACGCATGTAAAACAATGTATTCTCAGAAAGACGTAAATTAATGAAAAAAAAAAAAAACAACCTCAAAAAAACCAACAACATTTAAAAACTTAAAACAAGTGCCTAAGAGCCAGCAGGACTAATCTTCGAAGTAAATATTTCTACCCCTCAAGGAAAATATGTATGTAGTTTCATTATCTCGCTAGCTTTTTCCCGTATCGTGTTTGATCTCTAGAGCCACATCAACTACATTTCTGTAACATAAAATAATAATATTATACTTTATTTTGCTTGAATGAACACGATTGATCCTGTAAAATGATACATTCAAACCCAATGATTAGGACATAACCTACCTGACAGCACTTAATTGAGTTTTGGCATTTAGATCGATAATTCAATAGCCCACCCAGTAGAACAATTAGAATTAACTGGTTTGTATACATATGCCATTGCTCATGAGCAATGGCGTATGTCCGCAAACCAATAAATCTAACTGTAAACTCCCATTGAAACAAACACTTAAAAATCTCAGTAGAACAATATTTAAATTTAACTGAAGGTTGACTAATGTCCTATAGTGCAGTCACATTGATAAAGAACAACAAACAATTTCAAAGCCAATGGAATTGCATGTCGAGCTCAATTTTGTATGTCAAGGTTTTGAATTCATTGAGTCTAAGTATTTGTGACATTGTCCGTGTTTTAAAAATATTAATTCCTAATATCAGTGTGTTAATTTATTTAATTATTTTTTAATTTTAGAGTGTTTAATAGCGTCCATTGGTTTTATGCACTTTCCAGGCTTAGTGAGCGACGGCTTAAAAAACTAAATAAACCTAAGAAAACGACACAGACATCCATGCCCTTATCGGGATTCGAACCCAGGACCTCTTGCACCGTAGGCCGGAATGCTACCAACCCCGCTACGGAGGCCGGACAGTGTGTTAAGGAAAATGAAGCATAGGTATGGATTTTTGTAAATATATGGCAATGCGAAAAAAAAGGCACTTTATAACATTTAAAAAAATTAATGCACTCAAAGTTGTTGCCAGTGGTACCAAGTATTTTTGGTACAGTAGTTTTAGACGATATTCACAGTAGAACAAACAAAACATTCTGAAAAAAAATTGATTCCTTCGATATGTTTCACGTCCATTCGACCGAGAAGTGAAAACAAAATATTTTTCACTACTATTTGCAAATATTTACTATATTTTTACGGAAAGAAACGGGAGCAAATGCCATCACCACAGGACAAGCACATTTGGACCTCAAAGGCCAGCTTAACATAAGGGACAAACGGGGCAAATGCACATGGCTTTTGGTAAAAGAGGGAGCTTCTTGACTTCATGCATTTGTAAATTTTACCTTACATTACATTTAAATGCAAATTACACTGTTAAAAAAACTCTTATCTGCGTATGCATGATAATGTAATTCGTTCAATGCGGAATATTTCAATCGTTCTTCTTTGGTTTGGAGAGTAAACCAAATGCTTATCCTCTATTTGTTTTAACTTTACGTCTATATATTTAATTTTGTGCGTGTCCTGAGAATTATTATATTTTAAAAATGAAAAATTGAACTGGAAAAAGTGAAAGAACAGGTGGACGTTATAGCCAGTGTTTGCTTATGGTTAGGGAGTAGGGACCCTTGTTTTTCGCGAAAAGAGCCTCCCCCCCCCCTAATGTTTGTTTCAGCAATATACGAGAACATCTGCAATGGACGACTTGAAAAGAGGCGGAGCTTCAGTCAGGTGTGGGAAACAATTCCTATCTCCATGGATACCGCAGCCGAACATAACATTCATTTAGCTGTTTGGCTTCACATGTCCCGGATGAGATGTACGTCAAGAAAATTGATTATTTGTTTGGAATTTGCCGTTTTTTTTTCAGGTAAACATTAATCTTATGTATTTGCGTATCTTAACCATGAAATTGAAACTAATATGTTTTACCCTTGTGTGCAAATCTATGAATGCACAACATTTTTGCTTTCTGCAATTACCAACTAACAAATCAGCATGTTTGTAAACAAGCTTTGTTTCCCACAGTACTTTTCCCTTGCGGTGACGTCAGGGGGCGTGTACTTCAAGTTTCATGGTTATTGGCAGTGTGTCTATGTGAACAGCCGTATTTTATTTCACTGAGCTAATTACAATAACGTTGCTGCAACAACATATGTCTGTGATTTGCGGGTAGAAGCCCTAGGTTCTTGAGAGTTAAAATATCCAATCACTGACCACGAAGCAGAACTGCAGATGTGCACGTCAGGCACCGAAACAAAGTGGGGCAAAATTATTTTCGCGAAAAACAGGGGTCCGTCTTATGGGCGACTTTTAGACCTATCTTAAGACGCCGCTGGTATCTACCATACAAACAACAATGCCTCCCATTGTCCTTTGGACAGTCTAAAATATATTTGTAAAAAACTATTTTTTTTTGCTCTGGTAATAAGGCACGAAACCTTAAAAAAAAAAAAAAAAAATATTACAAGAACCAAGATTTTGCCGTGAAAAGATTATTGGCAGCTTGTCTTTATTCAGTCATGTCTCTCATTAGACTGCACCAAGCAGGGTAAGAAAATTGTGGCACCATACATCTGTCATTTGTCAGTAGAAACCCTAGACAAGTGAGAGTTAAAACATTCCATCTCTCCACTCTAAAAAATTTTTGTAAAATTTACAAGGTTAATCTTTATACTTTTACAAGTCCTTGTAAAAGTACAAAGAATATCCTTGTAAAATCATTAGTTCTTGAAGTTACAAGGGTAATCTTTGTAATACTACAAAGGAATTCCGTGTACCTATACCAACAGTTCCTGCACTGTAAATTATTTTGTAAAATATGACACGGCACTTCTTCGTAACTGTACAAACTTTTGTAAATGTTGAAAGTATTCCTTGTAAAATTATTAGTTTATAACGTTTGAAGGATTTTGTTTGCAGCAAAAAAAAAAATTAGAAAAAAAAATGTGTAGCCTACACAAATCGTAAGTTCGCCGGACATTACTTATGCAAAGATCACAACCTATGAAAAGTATTTTCTGAAATAAAGTGAATATTTATATCAATTGAGTGCTTTAAAAGAAATAATTATTACTGAACTTTAATTGAATGCATATAAATAAGTAAACTCTCATCAGTGGTCAAGGGGTAAAATACGCAGGTTCTACGCGTGGGGAGAGTGGTTCGAAACTTCGCGCCTCCGGAAGAACCTTTTTTTCCTATTATTTTTTTTTTTTTTTCAAAATAATGTCTTGGTTACATCCTTTATTCAAAATTTATTTCATAAGTTAGTTCAGTGTTATTTATTAAGTACAATGAACATTTAAATTATTTTTTTTTCCTTATTGAAAGTACACCTACAAGGCTAGTCCTTGTAATTTTACAAACATATACTTTGTATTTAATTACAAGGATAACCATTGTAGTTTTACAAGGAATTTCTTTGGCAACTGGGTTTCCAAGGCTTTTCTTTGCAAAGTACAATTTTTTTTTACAGTGTGACCATGAAGCAGAGCTACAACTGTGCACATAAGTAATTGAAACCAATTGAGGCAAAAAACTTCTCGCCATAAAATCGTGTCTACAACCATTAAATACCTTTTCTCTTAAATTTATTACTTACTGCCGTCCTTCTTGCATAATTTTATTCTTTCTAGATATATCAGGGAGTGACTGATAATCAATGATTGTAGACGATAATTTATCGCGGAAAAATGGAATATTTGCTGGATTTCAAAATACGTTCAGCTTACGAGAAGATTACTGGCTTTATATTGTATTTGGAGCTGTTACCCTATTTGACTGAGCCAATAAGATCCCCGATATTGCAATATTTGATGCCTCTTATTGGTTTGCTGACAGCTACGTCGTATCACAAGTATATCAGTAGTTCACGGAACTCAAGTGAGTATCGGAATACGAACAACTAGGGCCACGATTTTGTCGCGAAAAGATTTTTGCCACACTTTGTTTCAGTGACTCACGTGCACATCGGCAGTTCTGTTTCAAGGTTATTGGCAGTGTGTCTTTGTTCAGACACGTTTCTCATTTGACTGCACCAATCAGAATAAGATTATTGTGAGTCTGTACGTCTATAATTTGCCAAGGCCAGTGAGAGTAAAAT